>OZ030028.1:34273200-34368200 GCA_964023405.1 Apodemus agrarius
AGAACACCCGCTGTCATCAGCACTGGTGGGCACCACGGATCTATTCAGGGTAAGATATAAGCAGGCCAGACCTGATAGTTAACCTTGGTAAGTCAGTCTCTTGGCATTTAGAAGCACCAACTAGGTAAATCGAGGAAGGGGACCCATCCTGGATGTTTGCAGCACCATCCCAAGGTCCTGAAGCGGAGCTGAACACCAGCAGTTCTCTCTCTCTCTCTCTCTCTCTCTCTCTCTCTCTCTCTCTCGGTTTCTTGATCGCAGTGGCAGAGTGACCAGCTGCCTCACACTCTGATGCCCTGCCTTCCCCGCTGTGATGGACTGCACCCTTGACGTGTGAGCCACAACAAACCCTCCCCCCTTAAGTTGTCTTTACCAGGTATATTGTCCTAGCAACCCTACCTTCCCCGCTGTGATGGATTATATCCTTGACGTGTGAGCCACAACAAACCCTCCCCCCTTAAGTTGTCTTTACCAGGTATATTGTCCTAGCAACCCTACCTTCCCCGCTGTGATGGACTATATCCTTGATGTGTGAGCCACAATAAACCCTCCCCCCTTAAGTTGCCTTTACCAGGTATATTGCCCTAGCAAAGACATAAGTAATCATTCAGGAGGGCCCTCTCTCTTGTGCTGTGCCTTCCTCTTCTCCTGCCTTAGACTGCAGAGGCTTTGGACTCCGGGGCTCCATTGGTCCCCCTTGCTCTCAGACCTTTGGACCTAGAGTAGGCCAGCCACTGGCTTTTCAGATTCTGCAGCATTCTGGGTGTGTGTTGCGGGACTCATAGTACAAACCAGTTCTTTAGCAAACTGACATTGTCTCATCTCTGGGAGTCCTATTAGTTCTGCGTAGATGGTCAGCCCCATCTACCTGTAGGTGCAGCCTGGCTTGCATCTTCTCTTCACAACTATTCTAAAGAAGTACTGTCCAAGGGCATTAGGGAAAGACCAGGCACAGTGTGGTGTGGCTGCCAAGAAACGTACCCCTGCCCCTCACCCCAGCAGAACTCAGAAATCTTGGCTTCACTGTGAAATACGAGATGGGAGACAAGGAACAAACAGCTGGATCCATTATGTCCCACCATTGATGAGGACATGAGGTCGTGGGGCAAGGGGCCCCACCATTAATGAAGATATGAAGCTGTTGGGGGAGGGAACCCAGGTTATCTTTCTCATGGGGATGTTTTTATTCTCTTCTGCCCATTGCCCAAAAGGTCAGCAGGACTCTGCAGGCTCTCCACCGCACCTCAAAGCTTAGCCTGGTCCTCCAGCTATGTCTGCTTCTGGCCTTTCCATGGAACAGGGAAGATGAAATACACTGCAAGCAAGATTTAAGTGCATTTCCAAAGACCAAGTCTGGAGTTTCATTATCATTATCCTTTGTGAGAGTTCTTTGTTAAATCCAAAGTGCGGGGAATGGGGGTGTGGCTCAGCAGCAGAGCTTCTGCCTAGAACCCTGTGAGGGGCTGGGGGCATGGCTCAGTGGTAGAGCACCTGCTTAGCATGTATAAGGTAGTGAGTTTTGTTCCTGAGGCCAAAAACCAACCAACCAACCAACCAACCAACCTACCAACCAACCAACCAAAAATACATACAAAAATTCAGAAATGAAGAATTATCTAACATCTCAATAAATGAGGAGTAAGTGGGCCAGATGTGGCAGTACATGCCTGTAATCCCAGTGCTTGAGGGACAGAAACAGGAAGAGTGTGAGTACCAGGATAGCCTGGGCTACACGGCAAGAACTTGCTTCAAGAAAGAACACCCAACAAGCCAGCCAGAATATTCCATGCATCATCTAGGAAGCTGAAATGAACACTCAGGTGTGAATTTTCTCAAACACGGCTGGGAAGTTCATGAGGTCGGTGCTCACACGACTCTAGTCCCCAGGAGTGTGCTCGCACACAGGGGCTTTTGCATGACTGTGTTTTAAATCCATGCCTGCTCAGATGACATGAGGCTGATTTTTTTTTTTACCTATGCAGAGGTTCTGTCTGGACACTCCTGTGTGCTATGTACATGAGAAAAGGCACACAGACCTACCCACTGGAAACACTGGACACTGGTTCTGCGGGAGGATAAGAAACTTCGCAGCATGGCACTGTAGAGTTTGTCTGCAGTCAGAACACATATTACTTTCTAGAGAAAAAGCTTATGGTGGAAAGTAATAGAGTTTTTTTTTTTTTTTTTTGAGGGACTTGAAAAAAAATTCTTAAGTTTCCTGCGTTTGGGTTTTGGATCCTCAACAAGGAAGAAGATCCCGTGTTTTGACTCCTTGGGGCTCTGTAGGAATTTTCCTGGGTAAGTACTGACATGTCTAGGATACTATAGCCAGACTAAGTGCTCTAAGCAACTGTTCTACAACCATCCCTCAGGAACGGTTGTTCAATGGGTACAGATGGCTGAAAACATCAAATGTTTGGAAGAAAGATAACATTTTGAAAACAATTCCTGTTTCCCTTCCCTTTCTGGGCTCAGTGTCTTATGTAAAACCAATCTCATAGATTCGAATACCTCATGAAATGGGCTGCAGCCTCAGCACCAGCATGAGCTCCAGCACCAGCGCCATCATCAGCATCAGCATTATCACCAACATCTCCATCAGTGTCAGCACCATCATTAGCGTCATCACCATTATCTCCACCAGCTTTAGCACCAGCACCATCATCAGTCATCACCAAGATTTCCCATAAGCTTTACTTTCAGTCCCATCATCAGCATCACTATTAGCAACATCATCAACATCATCATCACCACCAGTTCCAGCATCAGCATCAATACCGATATCAGTATCAATTTCAGCGTCATCCAAAACTTGTTAGGATTACAACTTCTCAAGCTTGCCTGGATACTCTGAATCCAATTGTGACAATATGATATTAGACTCTAGCTTTCTGGGGCCGGAAAGGTGGCTCTGTTGTTAAGAGGACAGAATGTTCTAGAAGATCCAGGTTTGATTCTCAGCACCCATGTGGTGACTCACAACCATCCGTAACTAATTCCAGGGGACCCAACGCCTTCTTCTGGCCTCCATTGGCACTAGGCATGTGTGTGGTACACAGTCATATGTGTAAGAAAGACAACAACACACATTACAAGGTAAATCTTAAAAGAATTTTAAACTCTGTCCAAACCACAGTGGGGCAGCAGCCCTCTCTCTCCCTTTTACACAGACACTCTACGGAGGTGCTTTCTGTGACTAATTAGCAGACAGTCCTGGGGAAGGAGTCTTTCACCTGAGAAGTAAATTAGCCAATACTCACTTTGATGTTAGCTTACTTACTTGTGACAAAATACTTAAAGGAACTTAGGGAAGGAAGCATTTATTTTGCTCACACAGTTTGACATGGTGGGGAAGGTGTGACGGCAGGAGTGTGGAATGGCTGGTCACATTGTATCTATAACTGGACACATTGTATCCACAGCTGGTCGCATTGCATCCATAACTGGCCACATTGTATTCACAGATGGAAACATTGCATCCACAGCCAGGCACATTGTATCCACAGCTGGACACATTGTATCCACAGCTGAACACATTGTATCCATAGCTGGTCACATTGTCATCACAGTCAGGAAGCAGAGAGATATCTTTATTGGTGCTCCTTTTTCTTTCTCCCTTTTCTTCAGCCCGAGATGCCAGCCCACTTCATGGTGGGTCTTCCTACCTCAGCAAGCCTAATCCATATGTGCAGAAATCTGTCTCCAAGGAGATTCTAGTTTTGACAATAAAAACTATTGCAGTAACATATGGCGGCCTCCATCTTTCTATCCTCCTGCCTCAGCTTCTCAAGTGCTTGGGTAATAGGCATGTGCCACCACACCTGCTGAGGGACATTTCTCGTGATACGGGATGAAGCTTTGACATGCACAACATTCCTCAGACTGAAGAGAAACGATACAGGATAAAGCTTTGATGTGCATGAAGGGCTGAAGAGTCTCTGATATGGAAGTTATAGAGTTAATGAAATATTCTAAAGTCATTCTTAATTGCCTTCTAATGTGACTGCCTAAAGCCAAAATAACAATGTACGGTGCAGCATATGATATGATAAACTCAGAAGCCAGGCAGAAGACAATAGCACAAAGGACAACAGAGGGTTAATGAAACGGATGTGGTCGTAAGATTCTACAGTGTATGTGAAGTCATATAACATTATTACAAAATAGTCTAGGGTAACTTAAAGACCCACTTTAAATGCCACAGAAGAGCAGTGAACACACAGAGATAAAACAGAGAGCCAGGGTAACAAGTCAGTGGAGAGAGGCAGACGGCATCAGAACAGCCCTGGGTATGCCCACAGAAGCAAGAGCGATCCAAGGGGGTGGCCCTAGTGAAAAATGTTTGTTGCTCAAGCATGACAACCTGAGTTTAGAACCCATGCTTAAATAAACCAGGTGTGGTCGTACCTGTACCTGTAATCCCAGTGCCTGGGGTTTCGGGGAGCTGGGGAGGCAAGAGGATCTCTGTAATTCACTGACCAGCCAGTCTGGCTGACTAGCTGAGCTTTGGGTTCAGTGAGCGACTCTGTCTCCAAAAATAAGGTAAAGAATGATAGAAGAAGACACCTGATGTCAACCTCTGGCCTCAATATGCATGTACACACACACACACACACACACACACAGAGAGAGAGAGAGAGAGAGAGAGAGAGAGAGAGAGAAACAAAGAATATAGAGAAAATGGAGCAAGGAGATGTGTCAGAAGGAAAACACACATAGGTGACAAGAGTGGATGAAAAAGATAGCAGGGGTTGCTGATTGCCAACACACACACACACACACACACACACACACACACTCAATATAAAGACCCAGAATAAGAGGCTGGAGACATGGCTCAGTTAAAAACGCTGGTTGCACCAGGTGGTGGTGACGTACGCCTTTAATCCCAGCACTTGGGAGGCAGAGGCAGGTAGATTCCTGAGTTCGAGGCCAGCCTGGTCTGCAGAGTAAGTTCCAGGACAGCCAGGGCTACACAGAAAAACCCTGTCTCAAAAAAAAGCCAACCCCCCAAAAACAAACAAACAAAAAAAACCCACCACCACCACCACCACCACCACCACCAACAACAACAACAACAACAACAACAAAACAACAACAACAACAACAACAACAAAAACGCTGGTTGCTCCTGCCCAGGACCTGAGTTCAGTTTCCAGAACCCATATGGTGACTCACAACTCCAGTCCCAGGGGAATCCAATGCCCTCTTCTGGCCTCCACAGGTACTGCATGAATATGGCACACAAACAGGCAAGCAAAATGCTCGTACATGTACTAACCCCACCTTTAAATTATCTAAGACCCAGAAAAGAGAAAATAAACAGAGGGGAACAATGTGCACACATGAAAAGTAGCCATATTAAAAAAGACAAGACATTGTCAGCTGTAAGAAGCATCCTTCACAGATACACACTTTACAAGAAGGGAAAAGAATCTGAAATATGTGTTCTAGCCAGAGTTACAGAACTCAGGCAGCAGGAAAGCTGAAAGAGATGAATTTGCCTACTGCCTATTGCTGTCTGTAGGTCTGCCTGTCTGCCTGTCTGGCTCTTCTGTAACCCCATCCCTCCCCCCTTTCCTTCTTCTCTTCTTCATAATGAGTAGAGTGGTGTGTGTGTGTGTGTGTGTGTGTGTGTACTCATGTACATGGGAGTCAGGGGTCAATCTTGGGTGCTGTTCCTCATGTACTTCTCCCTTTATTTCCTGACATGGGGGTCTCTCACTAGTCTGGAACTCACCAATTTGGCTTGGCTTGCTGGCTAGTGAGACCCAGGGATGTGGCCATCTTTATCTTCTAAGGAAAGACATCACACCCATTTTTTTTTTTAATACGGCACTGAGGATTGGACTTGGGTCCTTGTGCTTGTAAAACAAATGCCTGACTGACTGCACTATTTTCCCAGTAGTCTGATGAACTGCCTACACAAAGCTTTGTGGATTTTCTTGTCAAGTATTTATCCATTTCAGTAGTCCTCTTTTGCTAAATGTTAAGGCTGGAAGATGAAAAGCAAGGCCATGAAAGGTAAGAATAATATTGTGGATCACTTGAACATAACCGACAGTTACAAATCAGGACTGCAGGGTCCTCGAAGAATGTGTCTCATTTATTTTTCAGTTTTCAACACCTCTCATGTGTGTATGTGTTTCTGTGTGATGTGTATGTATGTATGTATGTATGTGTGTATGTGTGTATTATGTGCAATGTATGGAAAGTAGAAGGTAACCTCTGGTTGCAACAGTCTATGGCTATAGGGATATATATGCTAATTAACTGGCACCCGTCTCTTGTTACTTGCCCACCTGACTAGCTGGCCCTTGAGATTCCTGAGATTCTCCTGTCCCTGCCTCCCATTTTGCCTTAGGAGCACTAAGATTACAGGTGCACACATTACTGAATCCGACTTTATGTAGGTTCTGGGGACTTATGCTAGATATCAGTAGATAGAAGAGAAAAAAAATCATTTGGTAAAATTCAGTGTCCACTTGTTTTGTAGCTATTTACTTTAAATTAAAATGTTCTCTCCTGAAGGGAGGAGGGAGGTTCGTGAGACCCAGGAAGCAAACTAAACACACAAGTCTCAAGAAGTTCCTGAAACTTACAGGATTCACAAGTTATATAACATCCCATGGTTATATTAACAGTAACAATTGATGGTGGACAGGACGTTCTCCAAAGAAGTGACCTGTAAGGCATGTAGGGAACTCCAGGGATGCAGATTTCCTGAGTTTTCAGCTGTGCTGGGGTATTTTTGAAGCTGCCTTTGAGTTAACCATGTTCTGTAAAAACCTCTTTTCCATACTCCTGAAAATTATACCAATAAACTTTAGACCTAAATGGGATAATTTGTTTGGTCTGTCATTGGTGCCCTATGGGGTGAATTGACATTTACTTATGTATCCCCAGGAAAAGCTACATGACATCACTCATATTAAAAACTTTCAGCTGGGTGGTGGTGGTGCGCGCCTTTAATCCCAGCACTTGGGAGGCAGAGGCAGGCAGATTTCTGAGTTCAAGGCCAGCCTGGTCTACAGAGTGAGTTCCAGGACAGCCAGGACTACACAGAGAAACCCTGTCTCGAAAAACCAAAAAACCAAAAAACCAAAACAAACAAACAAACAAACAAAACAAAACAACAACAACAACAACAACAAAAAACCCTCTCAATAACTCAGTGTTGCTAGAGTTGTCCAATAACAGCTACTATCATATTTTGAGATGAAAAAACTAACCACTTTTGTATGCTGGGCAAGTTGGTGCATCCCTGAACCACAGAATTTGGGTGGCTAAAGCAGGAAGATTGTGAGTTTTAGCCCAGGCTGGGATATATAGTGAATTCAAGACCATCCTGGATGCTCACACTAATCCATTTCATTAAACATACTAGAGTTCCCAGCCAATCTAAAAAGGCAAGAAAGAGAAATAAGAGGGTGGAATTTGGAATGAAATAATATAGTTGTCATTCTTTGCAGACAACACAATTACTCTATGTAGAGTTTTTGTTTTTTGTTTTTTGTTTTTTTTGTTTTTGGCGGGGGTGTTTTTTTTGGGTTTTGGTTTTTTTCAAAACAGAGTTTCTCTGTGTAGCCCTGGCTGTCCTAGAACTCACTCTGTAGACCAGGCTGGCCTCGAACTCAGAAATCTGCCTGCCTCTGCCTCCCAAGTGCTGGGATTAAAGGTGTGCCCCACCACTGGCGGGCTTCACAATACTCTAAACATCTAAAAGAAGCTACAGAAAAAAAATCTCCTGGAATCAATGGGAATCAATTAATAATAACAAATAACAAATATTCACCAAGTTAGCAAAATTATAGGACCGATCGATATACAAAACTCAACAAAACCTGACATATAAAAACATAAGATGCTTAGGATATAAATGTATAAGTGATGTTCACATTGAATATAGGAGGAGATAGATCCTAAGAAAAGTTGAGGAGCCTTAAATCTAATAGGATATACCATGTCCATGGACGGTATGATTGTTCAACTTGTTAAGATAACATGTTCCCAGGATCTGGAGTCTCAGAAAATTCTAGTCAAATCTTGATTGAATTATTTTGGTAGAGTGTTAGCAAAAGAATTCTTAAATGCATATTGGTTAGCCAGAGGGCCGAGGAGAGGGTTCAGTGATGAAGAGTGCTGCTCAGCATGCATGAGGACCCGTGTTTGAATCTGCAGGACCCATGTGAGGAGCCGGAATGGCTGCACCGGGCTGTAAGCCCAGCAGTGCGGGTGAGCAGAGAGATAGGCGTCTGGAGCCTGCGGACCAGCAGGTGAAGCTGACCCGGCTCCTAGCTCAGTGAGAGCACACCTCAAGCCAACAAGGCAGAGGGCGGCAGAGGAAGGTACTTGACGTCCTTCTCTGGACTCTGCATGCCTGCACATTGGTGTGAACCTACGCACTCACATGCATGTGCCATGCACACCCCACAAAAGAAGGAAGGACAAGCAAGGGACTGAACAGCCAGAGGTACTTATATGACCAGGTTTCAAGGGCTGCTGTGACTGTGATACCACACAAATCAAGACAAAGTGAGTGGGGCTTGGGGTGGGGGTGTCAAGCTAAAGTAATTGGATAAAGCAGATGGAGAAGCTATCGCCCGAGTCTGAATGTAGAGGTACATGTATAGAGTCGATTAATTTTTGACAAGGGCACCAAGATAATTTGCTGGTGAGAGAGGTCCTTCAAACCTGAATTGCAGCAGGCAGATATCTGCAGAGGAAAGCAAACCTCTTAGTGGACACAAAGCAGTGTAAGACAGATTGAAAGCCTATGTTTTTGGCACATGTGCAGAAGTGCATAGCTTATGTATGTGTGTGCATGCATGTGCAGAAGTATATAGCTTATGTCTGTGTATGCATTCATGTGCAGAAGTGTATAGCTTAGGTATGTGTGTGCATGCATGTGCAGAAGTGTATAGCTTATGTCTGTGTGTGCATGCATGTGCAAAAGTGTATAGCTTATGTATGTGTGTGCACATGCATGTGCAGAAGTGTATAGCTTATGTATGTGTGTGCACATGCATGTGCAGAAGTGTATAGCTTATGTCTGTGTGCACATGCATGTGCAGAAGTGTATAGTTTATGTCTGTGTGCACATGCATGTGCAGAAGTGTATAGCTGATGTATGTGTGTGCACATGCATGTGCAGAAGTGTATAGCGTATGTATGTGTGTGCACATGAATGTGCAGAAGTGTATAGCTTATGTATGTGTGTGCACATGCATGTGCAGAGGTGTATAGCTTATGTATGTGTGTGCACATGCATGTGCAGAAGTGTATAGCTTATGTCTGTGTGTGCATGCATGTGCAGAAGTGTATAGCTTATTTCTGTGTGTGCATGCATGTGCAGAAGTGTATAGCTTATGTCTGTGTGTGCACATGCATGTGCAGAAGTGTATAGCTTATGTCTGTGTGTGCACATGCATGTGCAGAAGTGTATAGCTTATGTATGTGTGCATGCATGTGCAGAAGTGTATAGCTTATGTCTGTGTGTGCACATGCATGTGCAGAAGTGTATAGCTTATGTATGTGTGTGCATGCATGTGCAGAAGTGTATAGCTTATGTCTGTGTGTGCATGCATGTGCAGAAGTGTATAGCTTATGTATGTGTGTGCATGCATGTGCAGAAGTGTATAGCTTATGTATGTGTGTATGCATGTGCAGAAGTGTATAGCTTAGGTATGTGTGTGCACATGCATGTGCAGAAGTGTATAGCTTATGTGTGTGCACGCATGCATGTGCAGAAGTGTATAGCTTATGTATGTGTGTGCACATGCATGTGCAGAGGTGAATAGCTTATGTCTGTGTGTGCATGTATGTGCAGAAGTGTATAGCTTATGTTTGTGTGTGCATGCATGTGCAGAAGTGTATAGCCTATGTCTGTGTATGCATGCATGTGCAGAAGTGTATAGCTTATGTATGTGTGTGCACATGCATGTGCAGAAGTGTATAGCTTATGTATGTGTGTGCACATGCATGTGCAGAAGTGTATAGCTTATGTATGTGTGTATGCATTCATGTGCAGAAGTGTATAGCTTATGTATGTGTGTGCACACGCATGTGCAGAAGTGTATAGCTTATGTATGTGTGTGCATGCATGTGCAGAAGTGTATAGCTTATGTATGTGTGTGTGCACATGCATGTGCATGTGTGTAGAGGCTGATGCCAACATTTGGGTGTCTTTATCAATCTGCCACCACTTTCTGTATTAGCTTATAAGATTTACTTTATTTCATTGTGTATGAATGTCTTGCGTGCATGAGCATATGTGGTCTGTGTGCATGTCTGGTGTCCACTGAGGTCAGAGGACGGGCGTTGGAGCCAGTGGAGCTGAACTTATGGATGGCTGAGCCACCATGTAGGTGCTGGGAACTGAACCTGGCTTCTCTGCAAGGGCAATAAGTGCTCTTAGCCACATCGCTGAGCAATCTCTCTGGCTTCCATTTTGTATTTTAAAAAGATTTTCAGTTTTTAAATTATGTGTGTCTACGTAAGGGTTTGTGCACATGAGTCTGCGCAGGTACCTGCACAGGTTAGAAAACCGTGTTGGATTCCCTGGAGTTGTGGATGGTTGTGAGCTGCCCAGGTGTGGGCACTGGGAACTGAACTTGGGTCTTCTGCAAGAGCAGTATGCACTTTTAATCTCCAAATCACATCCCTGGCTGAACTGCTTTATTTTTTAAAAAGTTAATTACTTAATTCATCTATTTTACATTTGGACTGTGCCCCCATCCCTCCTCTCTTCCCAGCCTACTCTTACAAATCCCTTCTATCATTAACACTTCCCCTTCTCCTTAGAGAATGGGAAGCCCCCCCCCTTGGGTACCACCCTACCCTGGGACATTCAGTCCCCATAGGCCTAAGTGCATCCTCTCCTACTGAGGCCCAACTAGGTAGTCCAGTTAAGGAAAAGGGACCCAATAGCAGGCAACTGAGTCAGGGTCTGCCACTGAACATGGAGCTTGTTAATGGCTAGGCTGGCTGACCAATGAGGATCTGCCGGCCTCCATTTCTGGAGAGCTGAGGTTACGGCTGCCAAACATGGCTGCCAAACATGGCTGCCAACTCATGATGATCCCCGCACTTCAAGCGCCTGATTGACAGGGCCATCTCCTCAGCAGCCCCAGACTGTGGACTCGGGAGTCAAACTCAAAGCTACAAATTTCCAGGAAGAAAAACGTAAAACTTGAATTGTATTTTCAAGATGAGGTCTCACCATGTGGCCCAGGCAGGTTTCCATCTCCTGCCCGGCATCCTGGATGTTGGAATGACAGATGTGTAACGTCATCACACCTGGCACAAAACAACCTCTATAATCACAGGGCTGGCAAAGATGACCTCAGGACATTCCAGAAAGCCCTGAGCCCCAAGTTGGGGGAAGAAATTCATCAAAATAAGCAATCGTATACCAGAAATGTTACTAATAACAAGAACAGTTAAGCCATATGCTTGGAGAAAACAGTTTCAAGACATATAACTGACAAAATATTGTTTGCTTAAAAGCATTAAGGATGAATAACCCAATAAAAAGTGTGCCAAGGTTTAAACAGGCATTTCAGGAAAGAAGAGACACAAATGACCAATAAGTTCTGAAGAAAACATCCTGTGCCATTGTCATCAGGTCACGCAAATGAAAACTCCAGAGAAGGGGCCTGGTGGGGCATCTCAGTGGAGGAAATGCTTGTTGTGCAAGAATGAAGACTTGGGTTTAAACCCCTAGAGCCCGTGAGAGTGCACATCTGTAATCCTGGCGCTCCTCCAGGGGGATGGGAGGTGGAGACCAGTGAATCTCTGGAAGCTCTCCGGGCTAGAGGACTGGCATCTGCAACAAGAGACCCTACCTCAAACAAAGAGGAAAGCAAGAACCAGCTCACAGTGTTGCCCTCTGCCCTCCATTGCACGCTGCGCAATACATGCTCCTGTAGTCCCACATCACACATGCATACACATGCACGCGCATGCGCACATACACATCCTCATGCATGCATGTATGCACATACACGCACACATATGTGCACACACACATGCATATTACTGATAGCACGGTGAAGGTTTGGCACTCCAGTGCGTCAGTTGTGCGGCAACCGAAACAGTAGGCACAAACCGAGGTGGGGCAGGTGTGAAACAACACGGCTCTTTGGGAAATTGAACAACTTGATTCCTGGGACTCAGCAGGCACCTGGAGATCTAAGACTCCGGAGCCTTGTGAATTAAACAAATGCATTTATTATGATTGAATGCACGTGCTTGTGGGTGCATGCCCAGGACGTGCGTGTGGAGGTCAGAGGAGAACTTTGTGGAGTCGGTTCTCTCCTTCCACCCTTACATGGGCTCTAGAGATGGAACGGGGGTCATCAGGCTCGTGCAGCGAGCACTCTTACCTGCTCCATCACTTTAGGGCCCCTTTAAAGAATTTTTGGGACAGGTCGGCTTTGAATTTGCTAGTCATTTAGGATGACTTTAATCCCCCTGCCTTAGTGTTGGGTGCCCGGCTACACCTTGTTTATGAAGTTTTGCTGACAAGAACCAAGGGCTTCCTGCATGCTAAGCAGCCCTCTACCAACTGATTCCAAGCCCAGAGCAATTCTACGGATTTACTTGGGAGGAATGAAGACACGTCTACGGAAGGGATCTGTGCATGAAGACCTGAATGGCTCTACCTCTAACATCTACCTGTAGGAGGAAGGATCAGCAAATCATGGCAACAAAATAGTAATAAAAACGAGAGATCTAGGGGGTCACGCGCGCGCGTGCACGCGCGCGCACAACAGCATGAAAGATTCTCAAAACTAGGCTGAAAGGAACTAGAGCCCAGCTGGTGTGCTCTCAGGAGGCTGGGGCAGGGGGATGGAGAGTTTGAGGCCAGCTGGGGCTATGTGGCAAAACCTAGTCTCAAAACAAAACAAAACAAAACAAATCAAAACAGATAGGAGAAGGGGGCGAGGGAGAAAGAAGAGGAAACAGGGAAATAAGGGCTGGAGAAAGGGGAGATTACACTGAGCTGATTCACCTGCCCTTCCTCCTCCTCCTCCTCCTCCTCCTCCTCCTCCTCCTCCTCCTCCTCCTCCTCCTCCTCCTCCTCCTCCTCCTCCTTCTCCTCCTCCTCCTCCTCCTTCTCCCCTTTCTGACTGTGTGGCCCTGCCTGTCTCCAGTAAACTCACTGAAAAACCCAGGCACAGGTTAGAACACCCTCCTGAGGAGAAGCCCAGGTAGAAGGAATCATGGTTCCCAGCTCCGACACACGCTGCGCCCCCTACTGGCAACCACAGCTATTGCCAGACGCTGGGAAACCGGAGCTCACCGGAGCTGCCCTCACTGGCACTGGTGCTGCCTCTATCTAAACTGCAGATCAGTGAGCTAAGTTAATGACATTGCTGCATCATGGTGAGTGGCTCTTGTAGACCTTGCTGTTCCTTGACAAACAGCCTCCACTCCCGGACCTTCTCCTTCTCTGAAAAGAGTCAGATTCAAGCACCCCAGAGCACGTTTGGGCTCCATCCCTGAAACCCTTCAGTCGCATCCGTCATTTTCTTGACTTTATGGCAAAGCACGACACAGATTTGTCTGTTCAATTCACTGAAATTACCTAAAGATACAAGGAGGTTCTGGATCACTGGGGTAGATCCACCCCAGACTGGGAGCCTGCATTTCAAATCTCATCCTGGTTGGCTGGTAGCATTTGGAATAACATGTCTCTTGTCTGTCACCCATGGCTGCCATTACCCTTGGGATTAAACGTGTAAAGGCACTATATAATTTAATACTTTTCTTTGTGATTCTGTGGGTGGAATTGCCAGGTAACCTACTACTGGGTAATAGTCCAGCCCCTCACTGGGGTTTTCTAGGCAGGGGCTCCACCACTGAGCCACGCTCCCAGCCCCTCCCTGGGGGATTCTAGGCAGGGGCTCTACCATTGAACCATGCTCCCAGCCCCTCCCTGGGGGATTCTAGGCAGGGGCTCTACCACTGAGCCACACTCCCAGCCCCTCCCTGGGGGATTCTAGGCGGCTCTACCACTGAGCCACGCCCCCAGTCCCTCACTGAAGATTCTAGGCAGGGGCTCTACCACTGAGCCACGCCCCCAGCCCCTCACTGGGGGATTCTAGGCAGGGGCTCTACCACTGAGCCACACTCCAACCCTTCCCTGGGAGATTCTAGGCAGGGGCTCTACCACTGAGCCACGCCCGCAGCCCCTCACTGGAGATTCTAGGCAGGTGCTCTACCACTGAGCCACGCCCCCAGCCCCTCACTGGGGTATTCTAGGCAGGGGTTTTACCACTGAGCCACGCCCCCAGACCCTCACTGGGGATTCTAGGCAGGGGCTCTACCAGTGAGTCACACCCCCAGCCCCTCACTGGGGGATTGTAGGCAGGGGCTCCACCACTGAACTGTACTCTAAACCCCTCACTGGGGGGTTTCTAGTTAAGGACATCATCTACTGCCTATCTGTAGGCCCTTTTACTTGTGGGCTCTAAGTAAGGAGCTCTACCACTGAGCTATATTCCCATTCAGTGTGTGTGTGTGTGTGTGTGTGTGTGTATGCTGTGTATGTGTGTGTATGTGTGTAGATGTATTGTGTACGTGTATGTGTGTACATGGTGTGTGTGTATGGTATGCATGTGTGTTGGCACTTTGTGGATTGGACAGCTACCATCTGGAGTGGTTGGGCAACCTATCTCAGGTTGGATGAGTAACTGGAGAGCCAGAATCATCAAAGCCACGCAATAACCATTCATAATTGAGAACTGAGTGATCTGACATTAACCATATATTGAAATATTTTGTTTTCTTTTGTGCATATGGAATGTGGTGTGTGTGTGTGTGTGTGTGTGTGTATGGTATATATGTGTAGTGTGTGTATGTGTATGGTGTGTGTATGTGTGGTGTGTGTGTATGGTGTGTATATGTGTGTATATGTATTGCGTGTGTGTATGAGAGTATGTGTGTACATGGTATGTGTATATGGTATGTATGTGTGTTTTGTGTATGGATGTGTATGGTATGTATGTATTGTGTGTGTCCATATGGTGTGTGTTTGTCTATGTGTGTGTGTGTGTGTGTGTGTGTAGTATTGTAGTGTATATGTGGGTATGCACATGTCACTGTACAAATATGGCGGTCACAGCAAACTTAGGTGTTGCTCCTCATCTCTTCCTTGTTTAAGACAGCAGCACCTCTATAATCCAGTGCAGTGCATGATGGGCCAGCCACCACACAAGCTTCTGGGGATTCCTGTTTTGCCATAGGAGCTCTGCGATCAGATGCATGCTACCACATGCATCTGATGACACGGGCCTAAGGGATCCGAACTCAGGTCCTTACATGTCCACTCACGGCGCTCCACCCACCAAGCCATTTCTCCAGCCTCTCTTGCTCATCCAAAAAATTCCAGTCTTTCATGTCCACAGTGAGGCACTGGAAATAAACATTTATCATAGAAACGAACCAGGAAACTCAGCCACACGGCACAAACGAGACAGCAGAATTCCCAGAGACTTGGACGATGATTTCCGGTTTCCCTGCACTAGTCTTGATCCACCAGTAGCATCCTACAAGAGTATCGATAGCGGATACTCTTCTGCCTTCTGCCAGGAATCGCGAGCATGCCCTGATACCTAGTTACTGCGGCTCCTTCCCAATGTCTGGATTGCTGTTTCTCCTCTGCGGTTCAGTCTCACTCGGTTTATTTAACCAGGACAACTCCATTTGGCGCCTACTGCAAGGACGTCAGGCAGAGCTGACAGGATGACAGTAATGGACAGTGGCTGACGAGAGACAGGGAGTGTGGCACGAAATATGGGCAGCCATGGGGAAAGATGGGGAAAGGGCAATAAAATCACTGCAACTCCACTTAAGTAATGCTGAGGTCACAGCGCGGGGCAATAAAACGAGGTCACACACATCGGGGCTCATACGCCATCCTTAACACACTTGTTTCTGCAGCCGACACAGGGATCCACTTAATCACAGCTCCAACACCGAACACTTCTTTTCCCAGAGAACAGTCAAGCGTGGCTCGCCAACCCCAAGGGTGTATTTCAGAAGTTACAAGGAATTTTCTCCACCTTAGTTTCTCCAGTGTTTTTATTCCTTTGCGGTATGGGGACAGAATTCAGGGCTCTATCATTGAGGAAAGTGCTCAGTCACAGATTGTAGGCAGGTGCACTACCACTGAGCCACGCCCCCAGCCCCTTACTGGGGGATTCTAGGCAGGGGCTCTACCACTGAGCCACGCCCCCAGCTCCTCACTGGGGAATTCTAGGCAGGGGCTCTACCACTGAGCCACACCCACAGCCCCTCACTGGGGGATTCTAGGCAGGGGCTCTACCATTGAGCCACGCCCCAAGTCCCTCACTGGGGGATTCTAGGCAGGAGCTCTACCACTGAGACACGCCCCCAGCCCCTCACTGGGGGATTCTAGGCAGGGGCTCTACCACTGAGCCACGCCCCCAGCCCCTCACTGGGGAATTCTAGGCAGGGGCTCTACCACTGAGCCACACCCCAGCCCCTCACTGGGGGATCCTAGGAAGACGTTCTACTGTTGAGCTCCAGCCATTGGTTTTAGTTTGAGCCCGTGTCTTCCTAGCTGTCCATTCTAGCCTGGATCCCATGACCCTCCTGCTTCAGCATCTTGAGTTCTTGATCACAGGTGTGCGCTACGGTGCTGGGCCACGACTGCTACTTTTTTTCTAGCCATTGAGTTCAATAACAGCCATGCGCAAGCAGGGCGGTGCTTTTCTAAGTAAGCCGTTCTTCCCTCTCCGACAGCACACGCTCCTCTCGGCTGCTTGGGGACAGTCTGGGACAAGTTGCACTCTTCCATGGGGCATCACTCTCATGGCCTCTGGCCACTCACCCTCCTTGGTGACTGGTCACATGACCGCTGACTTCAGTCCCTTGGATCTCAGGAGCCGCTCTTCCCTGAGCTCTAGGAATACTGGGAGGTCCCAAGCCACATGTGGCACTGAGGTAAGTTCAGGAAGATCTGGCATTTCAAACCAGATTGAGCTACATAGTGAGTTCAAACCCAGTCTGGGCTAGAAAGGAGCCTCTCTCTCATCAAACCGAGATAGCGAGGTCCTTCCCAGGAGGCAGCAGCTTCTGAGTCCACTTACTTTTAGGGATTACCTTTAGACTGATGTTTTTAACTTGGAAGATTTTTGTGTGTATACACATGTTGGCATGTGTGTAGGTGCATGCCTGTGTGCAGTAGATACATGTGTGGAGGCCAGAGACTATGGTAGTCTCCCTTGATCACTCTTTACTGTATTCTCTGAGGCAGGGTCTCTCTATCAAACCCAGAGGTCACCAATGGACATGGTGTGGCTAACACACTTGCTCAGGGCATCCTGGGTCTGCTTTCTGAGGCTGGAATTAGAGGGAGGTTGCCGTACTCACTTGGCATTTGTGTGTGTTCTGGGGGATCCAAACACTGGTTCTCATGGTTGCACAGCAGGTGATTTCAGCCGCCGAGCTATTTCCCCAGGTCCAGTGTGAGTGTGACCATACATGTGGAGTGTGAACGAGACCTTAGGTGTGAGTGTGAGCATGCACATGGGGTGTGAGTGTGACCTTAGGAGAGAATGTGAGTACGCGTGCGGAGTGTGACTGTGGCCTTGGGTGTGAGTGTGCACATGAATGTGGAGTGTGAGCATGATCTGAGGCGTGAGTGTGAGCATGCACATGGGGTGTGAGTGTGACCTTAGGCATAAATGTGAGTATGCGTGTGAAGTGTGAACATGGCCTTGGGTGTGAGTGTGAGCATGCATGTAAAGTGTGAACATGACCTTAGGTCTACTCACACCTAAGTATGGAGTATATGGGGAGTGTGAGCATGCATGTCAAGTATGAGTGTGATCATAGGTGTGAGTGTGAGTGCACGTGAAGTGTGAGTGTGATCTTAGGTGTGAGTGTGCATGTGGAGTGTGGTGTGATCTTAGATGTGAGTGTGCATGTGGAGTGTGAGTGTGATCTTAGGTGTGAGTGTGCATGTGGAGTGTGAGTGTGATCTAAGGTGTGAGTGTGAGTGTACATGTGGAGTATGAATGTGATCTTAGGTGTGAGTGTGAGTGTGACCTTGGGTGTGAGTGTGAGCATGCATGTAGAGGTCAAAGGATGACCTCAGGCGTGGATCCTTGCTTTTTGCCGTGTTCAAGGCAGTGTCTCCTGGTCACTGCTGGGTATACAAGGCTGGCTGCTCTGTGAATCAGTTTTCTATGCGTTTGCATCTGTGATACGAGGAACAACATCTACCCCACAAGGTTATTTGGAGGTTTCGAAAAGTTGCCTGGCATCAGCTCAGTGGTTGGAGATGTCAGTGGGAAATGGACTGGGGCGGGGCCTCTGAGGCCACACACCTCGCCGGAAAGCTATTGGCAGTTAATGGAGGATTGGGGAGGGAGACTCAGTCTTCTTCAGTGATGTATCCACTGGGTAACTTATCCATGAGCCAGTAACCGACCCCCAGTCTGCGTAGGCAACTGTAATGAAATACAACAGAAGAGACACGAGAGGGGAGTGGGAGTTGATGGTTGGGAAGATGGTTCCCAGGAGGAGTGGGAGGGAGATGAGCTAGAAGCAGGGTGCGTATAATCAAAAAACGTATATGAGAGTCAGCAAGTAAGTGTTCTAGACATATTTAAACTTCTATTTATGTGTACCTGTGTGCACTTATTGATATTATATGTGTGTGGTTCTGTCAGAGGCCAGAAGAAGGTGTTGGATGAGCTGCCTGATGGGAATGCTTAGAACTGACCCTGGGCCCTCTGCAGGAGAAACCAGTGCTCTGAACCATTGAGCCATCTCTCCAGCTTCGCTCAAGATTCTTCTTCTTCTTCTTCTTCTTCTTCTTCTTCTTCTTCTTCTTCTTCTTCTTCTTCTTCTTCCTCCTCCTCCTCCTCCTCCTCCTCCTCCTCCTTCTTCTTCCTCCTTACCACCACCATCACCATCATCATCATCATCATCATCATCATCACCATCATCATCATCATCATCACCATCATTCTCATCACCATCGTCTTTTACAAACAAAAAGCAACTTCGCTAGTCCTGGCTGTATAAACCTGTCATCCTTGTTTCTCAGAAGGCTGGGGGGGGTGGGGCAGGTTGAACGAGCAGAGCCAGCCTGCCAACCTATAGCATCAGATCCTTTCTCAAGCAAATACAAACCAGATAAAACAGGGAAGAACACTGGGTCTCGCTGGCCTGGAACACTCTATGTAGACCAGGCTAGCTCCAAAAGTCCAGGTTATCCTCCTGCCTCTGCCTGCCTGAGAGATGGGATTCCAGACATGTGCCACCACACCCAACCAAACCTGAAGCTTTTTGGCAGGCACACGGAAGTCATAAGAAATAGGAGATGTGATCAGTACTGCATTTTGTCTAATAAGTCCAAAATTTGATCAGCTTGACGTGGGATCAATATGGAAATCCGTGTACATCTTTGCGCTCTCCCATCTAAGAATTGGAAGCCTCTATTGCACTTTACACTTACTGTCTAATTTCTGCCTCACTTCTTTTCCTGTTTCCTCATTCTCCTCCTTCCTGCTTCCTCCTTCCTGCTTCCTGCTTCCTGCTTTGCTTTTATCTCCTTCCTTTAAGTCACACTAAACTGCCCGGGTTGATCTCGAACCTGCGATCGGCCTGCCTTTGTCTCCCATGTGTTGGGATTTCAGGTATGTGCCACCACGCTCAGCCTGGCCACTCTTCTATGATGCTGAGACTAAAACAGGAGAAGTTCGATGAACGATCTCTTCTTCCCTCTCTCTTTCCCTCTGTCCTCCTCTTCCTTCTGACACGTACGTAGGCATGTGATCCTGTGCTCATGGCCGTAGGACCACTCCGTGGAATGGGTTCTCTCCTTCTGCCACAGGGCTTCCAGACATTTAACTGAGGTTGTCCGCCTTGCATGGCCAATGCTGTTACATTGAGCCATCTTGGCAGCCTAGATAGGCTTTCTTGAGGGCTAGCTTAAGGGAACATTATTGCCTAAGTAGGGTACTGGTGGGGACACATATTTATGTGTGTTGAGTTAAAAAAAATTGGGACAGGATCTTCTTATGTAGCCCAGGCTAGCCTCAAACTTGCTATGTAGCAGAGGCTGGTCTTGAACGCTTGACCCTCCCGCTTCCACCTCCCAAGTGGTTGCCTTATAAATATGCACCACCAGGCTCAGCTTGTGTTGAATAACATTTTAAAACTCTGGAGAAGGTCTTAAGCGGCGGGGACAAAAAATCCCACACTGGGCCCTGTTTTACTGAACACTTTTGGTTGGTGTGTGAGTGAAGACACAAGGGACAGACTGCAAGCCACAAAGAAGTTGGGAGGGGAGATAATTAATATGATAAACAAACTCATTAATATGCAAGAAAACGAGACAGGCAAGCACAGAGGCCCCCCGGGGCTGGCGTGATGTAAAGTGAAGGTGAATAAGCCTCCAGCCCACGTCAAGGGGCCCTCTGACTTCTGCACACATGCTGTGTCACATGCTTCCCCCGACACAACTGAGTCCCACAGTCCCAAAAACACAGTATGGAACCCTATAGATACAAACAGAAGATGCTGGCTTGTGCCTTAGGCTCATGTAGGCAGGGGAGGAACTGACACAGAAGAAAGGATTCCACTCTCATTTATTTATTCATATCTAGAGAACCAGGGTTGAAGCTTAGAGCGGAGCACATGCTGGGCAAGCTCTCTATCCTGGATCTATATATCCTAGCTTGTTTCCTTCTCTCTCTCTCTCTCTCTCTCTCTCTCTCTCTCTCTCTCTCTCTCTCTCTCTTGATGCAGAGTCTTGTTATATAATCCAGGCTGACCTTCTGAGTCATTAATGTAGCCCAGGCTGCCTCTTGAACTCAGAACATGCTCCTCCTGCCTCCACCTACTGAATTCTGGGATTGCAGGCAAGCACCGACTAGCCCTGGCTTGCCCTAAAAGGAATTTTAAGGAGAAAGGAGGGAAGAGAGAGGAACTGAGGTGGCCTTCTGATTCTCTAACAGGGCAAGGTTAGCTGATGATAAGATATCCATGTGCTAAACACAAGTCCCCCCCTCTCCCACTCCTAACGGACAAGAAGTGTTTCAGCAGCTGCTGTAAAGCATAAATACATAAACCGGCACAAGTGGATGAAGAGAGGCTGTCCCCAAGACACGAGCAGCCATGCACCAGGGACAGCTCCAAGGGGACAACTTAGGACCTGCCTGAAATTGGACAGATAACTGTCGACCCTTCTGCTAATTCTCCTCATCCACCCAGGGCATTGCCAGAAGCATGTGGGGGTGGCTTGCTACACAGGCATGGGGTTTGGAGGTCAGAGACAGAGGGGCCCAGAGAACCCGCGAGGACAGGGTGCGCTGGACCCAACGTCTTCCTCATATCACAGCTGGTGCTATCTTGCCTTCATAAAAGATTGCGATGAGCACATGCAGCCATGGTAGGCAGGCCAGGAAGAACGTCCCTTGGAGGACGGTCCTCTCACTAGGAACACTGGACATCAGACAAAGACAAAGCTAGATAGATGGATACTCCGTCAGGAATAAAGCCAAGTCATCAAACAAAACATACATTAAAACTAGATGTAGCCAGGCATGGTGGCACATGCCTTTAATTCCAGTAATTGGGCAGCAGAGGCAGGTAGACCTCTATGAGTTCAAGGCCAGCCTGGTCTATAAAGTGAGTCTAGGATAGTTAGGGCTACATAAGAAACCCTGTCTTGAAAAACCCAAACCCAAACCCAAACCCAAACCAAAATAAAAACCAAACACCAAAAAAATAACCAACTAACCAACCTCCCAATCCAAAAAACAAAACAAAACAAAACAAAACAAAAAACAAAAAACAAAAAACAAAAAACAAAAAACAAAAACCTGAGTGTAATGATGCATGCCTGTAGAAGAGAAGGTAGGAGGATTAGGAGTTTAAGTTATCCTCAACTACATGGAGAAGGCTAGCCCCGGCTAGATGAGATGTTGTCAAATCCACTTACCTACCCAACCAACCAACCTACTAACCAACCAACCGACCTACCTACCAACCAACCAACCAACCAACCAAACACACACAATCAAACAACAAGCCAACCAACCTACCTACCAATCAACCTACCAAACAACTAAACAACCCACCTACCTACCTACCAACTTACTAACCAGCCTATCTATGAACCAGACAACCAAACAACCAAACAACCTACCTACCTACCTACCAACTTACTAACCAGCCTATCTATGAACCAGACAACCAAACAACCAAACAACCTACCTACCAGTCAACTAACCAACCTACTAACCAACCAAACTACCAATTAACCAATCAAACAACAAACTAACGAATGAATGAATGAACCAACCAACCAACCAACCAACCAAACAAACAAACAACCAAACAAAAAACCAAAGCTAAACACCTCCAAAGAAATGTGTGCGTCGCACCCCCAGCTAAGGGCCCTGGGAGATGCCACTCCAGCACACAAAGAAGCAATTACAGGGGGGCTGACCTCAGGGATAGACATAGTCTATGACCAAGTTTCTAAGCTGAAAGACTGGACAGGGCCGTGCAGATGGCTCAGTGTGAAGAACTAGGAAAAATCCCCAGAGCATGCAGAGATGTACTACCCGCATAGTAGAACGAGTCTGGGGATGTATGGCTGAGTGGGTAGAGCGCACACTAGGCATACAGGAAGCTCTGGGTTCCATCCCCAGCACTACATAAACCAGTTGTAATCCCAGCACAGGGGAGGTGGAGGTAGGAGGATGAGGAGTTCAAGGTCATTTTGGGTTATAGTGAGTTGGAGGCCAGCCTGGGCTACATGAGATCTTGTCTCAAACAAATAACACCCACCCCCCGGAAAAAAAAATAAAAAGAATGAGAGGCAGCCTTTAACAGTCTCAGCTGCAGGAAGACAATGGGTGAGAGATTTAAAGTTCTAAGAAAAAAATAACTTTGTAATTAGGATTCTATGTTTAGCTAAACAATGACACAAGTGTTAGAAAAATGGGGAGAAGTTTTTTTTGCCACTTTTAAAGACTTAAAAAGTTTTCAGGCCACACGGTCCCTTGATGGATAACCAGTAAAAGATGTACACTGGCCAGGGAGAGAGAGGAACCTCGACGGGAAGGGACAGGAGATAACAGGAGGGCCCATGGGACAGGCTTGCTCCTCATGCTGACATGCGGAAGTTCTAACCACCCCAGGACCTCAGACTATCCCTGTGCTCCGAGACAGGGCGAGTGAAGACATAATTAAGTCTGGGGCTGCTGGCACATGCCTCAGAAGAGCAGGGAGGAGAGCCAGTCATCCTCAGCTTCATGGTGAGTTCAAGGCCAACCTGGACCACACTGTCTCAAAGAAACCTAGATTGATGAGTCGGTAGACAAATCAATAAATCGAAAGATAGAGGATTTGAGAATGACATCAGGCTGAGTCTGTCACAGTGGGGCACATGTAAGTAAATGAGAAAATAAATATACATAAATGCAATACATAAGTGGCATAGATTTACAGGACAATAGACTTTTAGGGATTGCAGCTTTGACGCAGACAGAGTGATGTGAGGCCTGGGTGGTTGACTGGGTTGATAAGGCGCTCCCCACACAAGCATAAGGATCTGAGATCAGAGCCTCAGCACCCATGTAAAAATTCCGGCATGGTGGTATGTGCACACCCGTCTAACCAAACCCAAGCCAGCACATGAGCACACATGACAGACAGACAGACACACACACAGACACACGCATGCGTGTGTCTAAACTTTCCATGCCTCAAATCAGCTTTGACATACACAGAACAAAATCCAGAGAAACATAAGTAAGTCGGTAAAGACGTCATCACAGTCCCAAGGGTCTCAGAAAGGGGACGAAAGAGCATGTCAGAACTGTTAAAATAACAAATGTGCTGTCAGAGAGGCCCGGAGCCCAGAGCCCAGAGCCTGGGACCCAACAAAGCCCAGGCTCAATTTTAAACAGATTCTATGAAATTTCACCACAGGTTAAACACCAAGGAAAGTTCCAACAATTGACAAAAAAGCAGAAATAACATGTGGCTTCTTCTTCTTCTTCTTCTTCTTCTTCTTCTTCTTCTTCTTCTTCTTCTTCTTCTCCTTCTCCTTCTCCTTCTCCTTCTCCTTCTCCTTCTCCTTCTCCTTCTCCTTCTCCTTCTCCTTCTCCTTCTCCTTCTCCTTCTCCTTCTCCTTCTCCTTCTCCTTCTCCTTCTCCTTCTCCTTCTCCTCCTCCTCCTCCTCCTCCTCCTCCTCCTCCTCCTCCTCCTCCTCCTTCTTCTTTTTTTCTGGCAAAACGTTTTACTATTTTAAATTTTTATTACATTTATTTATTTATTATGCATGTGAGCGTGTATGTGAGCATTGGTGTTACAGCACACATGTGCAGTTGTCAAAGGACAACTTTTGGGAGCCGGTTCTCTCCTTTTACTGTGTGGGTCTTGGGGATTGAATTCAGGTTATCAGCATGCTTGGCAGCAAGTACCAGTAAGCCATTTTGTCAGCCCCGATGATAAAAAATTTAAAGAACATAGATGCAGTTATTTCTAAAGTGTATGCTAGAAATTAAAAATGCAAAATAAAGGTCTTTACAGATGAGCAATAATAAGAGTCGGAGATATTTGCACTGATGAGAAAATTCAGCTAGGTGGCTAAGTACAGCCCGCGGACTGGAAGACAAGACCCAGCCCATGGACCATAAGACAAGACACAGTCCTGTGGACCAGTGGACCGGAAGACAAGACAGTAGAAAACGACGTGGTCAGTGGTGTGAAGCAGAGCATTAGAACCATGAGCAAAGGTCAGTCAACATCCCACAGCCAAGAAAGCCTCTAGTGCACGGGATACAGCTCGGTAAGTAAAGTGCTTGCTGTTCAAGTGTGAGGACCTGAGTTCAAATCCCCAAGAACTCCAGGAAAGTCAGGAACTGTAATGCACATCTGTCAGACCAGTGCTTCTGTGAGGAGAAAGATGGGTCAGGTCTGGGGAGGGAGAGGTTGGGGAAAAGGAATAGGGAGGGGTGGAGGGAGAAGCAGGGTGGAGAGGTGGGGAGGAGGGGGGGGCAGGGGAATTGCAGCAGGAAGGTGGCGGGAGCTTGAGCCAGCTAGTCACACCATACCCACAGTCAGGAACGAAGCTTGCTTTGGCTCAGCCCATTTCCCCACTCTGACACAGGTCAGGACTTCCTGCCTAGGGAGTGGGGCTGCCCACACTGGGCTGGGTTTTCCCATACAAATTCACTTAATTAAAACAGCCTCCCGCAGACACGCACGCAGCCTTATTCGATATAGATAGTTCCTCATTGAGACTCCCTTCCCAGGTGATTCCAGATTCAGTCAAGTAGACAGTTGAAGCATTACAGCCTGGAAGCTCACACAGGTCATCGCGCTGATTTTACACAGTGGTAAGCTACGATAGACCCTGCCTTGAACACGGCTGTCCTCTGATCTCCCCATGTGTGTTAAGGCACACACCCCCTCCCATACAGATTAAATATTAGTGCATAGCTAGGGCCATATCACAAAACAATGCAGAGAATAAAATAAATATTCAATAAGCATTAGATCATATGCTAGCAAAGTTGCAAAAAAAAAATTACATTTTCCCCTGCCCCTTTGCCAACATAATCTGCAGATAGACGAATGACTTAGAAATGAAATAATAAATTCCAGATGTATTAGAGGGAAAAAAATTAAAATATGTTTATAACCTTGGGATAGGAAAGGCCTTCTTAAACAAGGCATAATATGCTAATGTCATTTGGGAAAAGATTGATGCTTCAAAGTACATCATAATTTAAAACTCCAGCCTGGTGAAAAACAGCACGACAAAGTTAAAATATAAGTTATGGTCCGGGGAAACATCTGTAATGTACGAAATGGTGATGAACACGCACACCATCAATAAGAGAAAGACAAGGCGCACGGTAGAGGAGAGCCAGCAATCCAGGCAGCCAGTCACCGAAGCTTGTGGGGCGAAGAACGCGGAGACTAGGAGGATTGCTAATGGGACTGGAGATGTGTGGGGGCCGCCGTGGTCTGTAAAACAGGCAGTGGGAGCTGGGGAGATGGCTCAGCGGGTGGAAGGCTCTCGGTCTGGGCGTGAAGACCTGAGTTTGGATCCTCGGGCACACACACAAAAGCAGGATGTGGTACTGAACACTTATAACCCCTGTCCTGGGGATGGAGGCGGGAGGGTCCTGGGGGCGCTCTAGCTAGACAGTCTAACCAAACCAGTGAGCCCCAGGTTCAGCGAGAGACTCTGACTCGAAACCAAGGTAGAGGAGCCGGAGGGATGACTCCACAGTTAAAGTATGCATGGTTAGGTGGTTCAGTCCACAGCACCCGTGTTGGGTGGTGGCTCACAGTTGCCCGTAAACTGTAGGCACCCACATTCACGTGAACATGCTCGTGTGGTACACATGCATACAAAGAATGAACAAATACTTATAACAAAGGGTGGGAGTGTGGCCGGAGAGTGTTCAGTGGTTAGAGCATTGGCCTCTTTTTGCAGAGACCCTGAGTTCGGTTCCCAGCAGCCCACATGGTATCTCAGGACACCTTTAACTCCAATTCTAGGGGATCAATTGCCCTTTTCTGGTCTCTATGGACTACATTCATGTGACATATACATATACACACAGACACACGCACACACACACACAGAGATACACACAGAGACACACACAAACACACACACGCTCCATGTATGCGTGGTATGGTCAGAATAACTGTTTACTCTCCAGAAACCATGCAGGGTCAGTCAGGAAGGGAGGAAGAACGCCCTGCCTTTGGAAGTGATTCTGTCTAAAGGATAGAGCCCCAGCAAGGGTGGGGGTCCTGGTTTCTGTCGCGGTGATAAGACACTCAATGGCAACTTCGAGGGAGAAAGGGTGTAGGCAATCTACAGGTCACAGCGCATCCCCGAGGGAAGCCAAGGCAGGAACTTGAAGGCTAGGTGGCTTGCTGTTCCACACAGCATTATCCGGCCATGGAACTCAATTCACAGCCAGAGAGAAGTGAGACAAGAACCATAAAGGGTGTTTCTTGTTGCCTGGTAGGTAGACTTCCGCCCAGTTAGCTTTCTTACACAGTCCAGAACCACCTGCCTAGGTACTGTTGCCACCCACGGTGGACCCTCCTACATCAACTCACAATCGAGACAATCCCCCACAGATATTCCCACAGGCTGATCTGATGCTGATAATACCTCGGTTGTGAGGCTCTTCCCAGCTAGTTGTGCCAAATCAACAGATGAAGCTAACTAGACAGGTTTTTTTTCACAAAACAGGCCTCTAGTATTTTGTTACAGTAGCCAAGGTGGGTTAAGCCACTTGAGTTCCACGTTGACCTCTGACCCTGGGAAGTGGCCAGCCCTCTACAGTGGGAGGTGGGTATTGACACGCAACTCACACAAGACTGGAGTCAGTGATGGATAATCGTGACCATTGTCGACTTGACTAGACTGAGCTAGATCATAGGGCTCAGACCTAATTAATGGCTTTGTTCATCGATGGGTTCAAGATGCAGCTGGACCATTGTGAGCCGATGGGACTGTGGGAGGGGAAGGCACGTCTGGTTGAAGGAAGTGGACTGTTAGGCGAGCCTGTGAAAGGGGCACCTCCTCCCTCCTCCCTTTCCTATTGCTATCTTTGCTTCCTGGCCACCATGAGGTGCACAACGCTGCCACGTACCACACTCCCGCCGTGGCAGCAACAGATCCGGCCGATCTGGGGTGGAAAGGTCTTACACCAGGAACCCAACAAAGCCATTTCTCTTTAGGAACGAAACTGCTTCTCTAAGGTACTTGTCACAGAAGAAGCCCTGCCCTACCCCCCACTTAAATGCTCGATGTGATTTAAAGGCGATCCCCCACAACCCACAAAACAAATTAAGTAAAAATCTCACAAAGTGGGCACCATATCAGTTTATAGAAAACCATAAAACACGGATGAAGGAACTCAGAGAAGATTTAAATACACTCTTGACGAGCTGATGTGTTGATTCAACTCAAGGACAATGAAAGCCCCAGCCGTACTTTTGTAGACCCAGAACGACCAGCAGAGCCTCACACTTATAGGGAAAGACAAAGAAACTAAAATAGTCACAATGGTTTTGAAACCAGATTATTATTTTTTTTTCAGACCTGTAAAACTCCTGTAGCGACCAGACTCTGGAGTGTCCTCCCAGTGAAAGGACACACACAGGTCAGGGCACAGCACCATGCACAGAAATATCCCCCAGAAACACACGTGGCTAGCAGGGTTTTGACAAAGGCTCAAAGGCAATCCAGCAGAGGATGGGCAGGCTTTCAGTAACTGAAAGTACTTGAAGAACTGGCCATCGTTATCCAAAAGACAAACTTTAAATATGCCTCAGATCTTACCCAGAAATGAACTCACAAGGGATCGTGTGCTTGAAGGAGGAGCAAGACTGTGGCCGCCATGGGAACACATAACTAGGCAAAGTGCTGCGATAAGTGATCGCTGAGTGCTTGGGCCCAAATAGGACGTCTGCGACATCCCTCTCAGGGTCAGGGAGGGTCACAGACGAGGGTTCAAAGGAGGGTGGGAACCGAAGGGTGGGGAGTGGGAGTAATGAATTCTGCCTTCTGGATGCAATTTGACCATCGCACACATGACTGTGACTACCTGCATGGGCCCAGAGAAGGACATACAGACAGGAGGGAGGGAAGGAGGGAGGGAGGGAGGGAGGGAGGGAGAGAGGGAGGGAGGGAGGAAGGGATGGAGGGAGGAGTGTGGCAGAGTAGTTGGCATGAATGTCATCACAATGCATCCTATACATAGATGACGTCACCATTAAAATGATTATATAGTTAAAGCTGAGAAGGGGCTAGAATGATGGCCCCGTGGTTAAGAGCACTGGCTACTCTTTCAGAAGACCTGTGTTTGGTTGCCAGCGCCCCCATGATGGCCCACAGCCATCCATAACTGCAGGTCCAGGGTGTTTAATGCCCTCTTCCTGCCTTCAGGGGCATTGTGTGCACATGGTACATAGACATACACGCAGGTCCAAAGCCCATAAGCAGGCTTTGGGAAACAGCTTAGCTGTTTTTTTATAAAACTAAGAAATCCCATTCATACGTATTTACCCTAGAAAAATGTAAACTGAAGTCACAGGGAACCCTGCAAACTAGTGTTTATCCATATCCGTGAAGAAACTCTTCCAAACTGAATCAACCTAAGTGCCCACCAACTGGTGAATTAACACATATGGTACATCCATACAATGGAATATTACTCAACAACAAAAAATAAAGAAGTATTTATACATACAATAACATAGACTTATGATAACATATAATAATGATCCTTAAGGCAGTCAGTGACTCAGTGAATGAGACTGGTATGAAATGTTTGTATATTATAGCATTCCACTCAGAGAATAGTCTTACAAAGAGAAAGCCACATTTTCCCCAGCACAATAGCAGCGCCAGGGTTGGGATGAGATGCAGGTGTGTTGCAGAGAGGCACTTCCAGAGCGCTATTTCAGAAGGATGGAGCCGTTCTGAATCCAGATTGCTGTGGTGGTTATGTGAGCCCCACACAGGCATTAAAATTCATAGCATTACATGCCAAAGGGAGTCAATTTTCTGGATGCTAATTAAAACAAAAAGCACCAGGGTTTGGATAATAAATTAGAAGGTCACCCTAACTAAGCAGGGAGAGGGGGCTGTTTGGTGATTAATATGAAAATCCAAACAAGGACAGGGCAGAAAATTGGGATCGTAAATACCTATAACGATTGCTCCTGTTGGCTGACTTGGCCACATGTGGCTGTCAGCATCTCACAGCTGATACCCTGCTTGCCTGTGTCTGTGATACACAAACATTACATTTGATCAGGAACTATCCCATACAGGTTCATGTGCTCAATTCTTGAGTACAAGATGGTGGTGGTTTTCTGGGTGGTTCTGGAAACACTGGGAGTTGGAGGTCTACCTGGAGGAAGGCAGTCACTGAAGGTGGGTACCTGGGGAGATGTCTCACCCTGGCCAGTTGCTGTCTCTGTTTTCTGTCTGCCATGAGTGGACAGCTCTGCTGCACCACACCTTGCTGCCAACATGATGTTCTTCCCCAAGGAATGGGATCAAGGGTCCTTGGAGGAAACCCTCTGAAACTGTGAGCCGAATGGAAGCCTTCCTTCTTTTAAGTTGTTGTGTCAGGTTTTAGTCATAAAAATGAAAAAGTAGCTAATACAACACTCATATCACAGGTAAGGAACTAGAGCTCAGAGAGACTGGGAGTTGTCCAATACCAGAGCAGGAAGTCTAGGCAGGGGCTCTACCACTGAGCCATACTCCCAGCCTTCACTGGAGGATTCTAGGCAGATGCTCTATTGCTGAATCATGCCCCCAACCTCTCTGCCTAGTTCTCATAGATATGCCCCAAGATGTGTCTCCTAGGTGATTCTAAGTTCAGTCGATTATCAAGATCGACCACCACTGGCTGGAGAGTCAACTCAGTGGTTAAGGGCTCTTGCCTGGACTTGTGTTTGGTTCCCAGCACCCAAATGGTGGTTCACCATCTGAAACTCTAGTTTCGGGGAATCTGATTCCCTCCTTTGACCTCTGTGGTCAAACTGCAGGCAAACACTGACACATATTAAATAAATATTAACCATTCAGGCGACTCTAACTTAGCAACAGAGTAACTTCCTGCAGCTGCCCAGATGTTTCCTGTGGTGGCCAAACATCTTTGTATTTGTTATACAATTTCTCTATACTGTTTGTATGTGCGTGTGTGCCTGTGTGTGTGTGTGTGTGTGTGTGTGTGTGTGTGTGTGAGTGCACGCACGCACGCTGGGAGGCCTGAGGAAGATGACAGGTACCTTGCTTTACCACTATCTGCCTTATTCCCATGAGGCAGGATCTTCCATGAGTTTTATAGTCAACAAGCCAGAGCAATCCTTCATAATCTACCTTCACAGCAGTGTGGTTATACGTGCAGGCAGCTACACCCTGCTTATTATTAGGGTTCTGGGATCCCAACTCAGGATATTGTGTGTATACAGCAAATGCTCTGACCCACTGGGCTATTTCTTTAGCCCCACCCCCTTTCTTCTTCTTCTTCTTCTTCTTCTTCTTCTTCTTCTTCTTCTTCTTCTTCTTCTTCTCCTCCTCCTCCTCCTCCTCCTCCTCCTCCTCCTCCTCCTCCTCCTCCTCCTCCTCCTTCTTCTTTTTTAAAGGTATACCATAGCCAGTGAACATCACCAGGATGGTTACCAGAGCTCTCTCTCTCTCTCTCTCTCTTTTTTAAAGATTTACTTATTTATTATATGTAAGTACACTGTAGCTGTCTTTAGACACCAGAAGAGGGAGCCAGATCTCGTTACGGATGGTTGTGAGCCACCATGTGGTTGCTGGGATTTGACTCAGGACCTTCAGGAGAGCAGTGGGTGCTCTTAACCACTGAGCCATCTCACCAGTCTTCTTCTTCTTCTTCTTCTTCTTCTTCTTCTTCTCCTTCTCCTTCTCCTTCTTCTTCTTCTTCTCCTTCTCCTTCTCCTTCTCCTTCTCCTTCTCCTTCTCCTTCCTTCTCCTTCTCCTCCTTCTCCTCCTCCTCCTCCTCCTTCTTCCTCTTGCTCCTTCCCCCTCCTCCCCCTCCCCCTCTCTCTCCTCCCTCCTCCTCCCTTTTTGAAGCCCAGGATGACCACAAATGGTCTAGCTAGCTGAAGATGGTTTTGAACTTCTAATTCTCCTCCTCCTCCTCCTCCTCCTCCTCCTCCTTCCTTCTCCTTCTTCCTTCCCCCTCCTCCTCCCCCTCTCCCTCCTCCCTCTTCTCCTTCTCCCCCTCCTCCCTTTTTGAAGCCCAGGATGATCACAAATGGTCTAGCTAGCTGAAGATGGCTTTGAACTTCTAATTCTCCTACCTCCTCATCCTAAGTGCTAATGCAAGGCATGTATCAACATACTCAAGTTTCCGCAGGGTTGAACCCAGGGCTTCCTGTATGCTAGGCAAGCACTCTACCCACTGAGCCGCAGCTAGGGCTGGAGGGAGAATCTCTTATGAGCATCACCTGTTAATAAAAAAGCTGATGGCCAATGAGCTGAGACAGGAAATAGGAGGTGGGACACTGGCAGGAAGGGATAATTCTGGGAAATGGAGAGTATAAAAGAGAGGTGTGGGGAAAGACCCGGGAGACGGGTGGAGGACTGAACTCAGGATAGAACAAAAGAGGAGATTCGCACAAGAGGCTGAGGAAACTCGAAGGAAGAAGTGGGCCAGGTCTGCAGGACAGGTAACTAACCAAATGGTAGACATAGAATAGTTAAAATGGTTAAATAAGTTAAGAGATGGTCAGGGAATGAACCAAAGTTTAGAGCGAAGGTGTTTGTTAGTGAATAGTTAGTCTCAGAGTTGTTGCTGTTGACAAATAAGTGACCAGAAAGAAAATATGGATTTTTTTTAAACACAGGAAGTGGTTTCTTTTCACCACAGTGCTCTATAGGCAGTGCTCCATGAGGCAGTTATACAGGAGAGAGCTGCCAGGAAAGCAGATAGGTCAGTAGTCCAGGGAGGGAGAGCATTGGGTCAGAGGTCAGAGGTCAGAGGTCAGAGATCAGAGGTCAGTCTGCTGGGTTTGGTTAAGAGCTGAGCCCGAAGCAGGCATTAAGTACAGGGCATCTTAATGGCTTGATTTTTAAAGTGTGTGTGTGTGTGTGTGTGTGTGTTTTACAAATGTGTGTAAGTGTGTGTAGATGCTCATGCATGGGACACTGCCTTCATGTGGAGACCAGCACAGCCTCAACTGTTGATCTTCTTCTTCCCTGTGTATGAGGCAGGCTATCCTGTCCTTCATGACTGCATGCACCAGGCTAGTTGGCCTTGAGTCTTATTTTGGGGGGGAGGGTCCTGTCTCTGCCTCCTTTCCTGGTGTAGAGACACCGAGCTTGAAGACACATCTGGCTGTTTGTGGGAGCTGGGGAACTGAACTCAGGTCTTTACGTTTGCAGGACTAGCACTTTATCCACTGACCCACTGCCTCAGTCTCTCGAAGGTGTGATTTGAAGTTCTTTATATAGACACTGATCAATCCACCATCCCCTCACCTGGCAGGAGGCTGCATCCCCCTGGAGTCAGAAAGGGCATGAGGGGGCGTGGGTAGGCAATGAGCCTGCTGGTGTCCCATGTAGAATCATGGCACTGAAGCTGTTGTCCCCCAGCTCTAAGAGGTCACAAAAGAGCTGTGCCATGTGGGGAAGATAGCAAGCCACACTGAACAAGCAGGGAGCCAGCGCCTCTGGCTTCTCGTCACTCTGGCTTTGCACTGAACTCCTCAAGGCTCCTACAGTGAGTTGAGCAGAGTCAACTACAAGAAAGAATAACTTAGTCACGGTCCCACTGCTGGCCCCAGTAACAGGCAGGGATGAGCATGGTGGTGACGAGGGCAGCACACGTCATACCCCCCCCCCAATTCTTCTCCTGGGGATCCATGGGCGGGGATTCCATCAGAATATACTCTGCCAATCACAGAAGGCTGCATACTGACTGTTGCATCTATTTCTGGTGGCTGGAGGAGGGGCTGGGGCTGGCCTTGTGGACTCACCCACATGTGACCCCAGAGACAGGTGGTAAGTTATGTCCTTAGAGAGTCCCTTATGAATGTCCTAGTCCTGAAGTACAGGCTCATGGCCTGTAACGGCAGTTTATATCCCTGTCCCTATTTCCAGAATGCCGGAACGGGACCTTGGTCGCTGGTCTCACAATCTCCTCGCTGCCTCTCCTGGCTCTTGCTTTGCCTCAGTTTCCCCTCTTGCGCCACTGGGGATCCCACGGGCAACAGGACTGATTCTCAAGCTTCGTTGTTGTAAGGCGTCTAACCCAACTCCCAAGCAACAGGAAGTCTGTTGAACAGATTCTGCCCAGATGGGGTGAGGCCAGGCAGTCAACTGTGATGGTGAAGGTTCACACTGGAGCCTAAGTATCTGTCTCCTGAGAGACCCAGCAATCAGAACTTCTTCAGAACACTTTGCAGAAAGAACTAAGACCAGACCCCATCTCGCGTTGTCTCCGAAGATGGACTCGGGGTCTGTTCTAATGGAGGAAATGTGGGTTAATTCCCCCCCCTCTTCTTTTCAGCATGCGTCTTTTTCAGCAGTGTGGTGGGATGGGCGACTGGACTGACACTGCAGTCAAAGCTGCTGCAGCTTCAGTGTTTCCCCTGGAACTCCAGCTGCACCCGCACAGGTCCTAAGTAAGAATGGGTTATAGCTGAGAGGAATGCAGGACTCAGTCTAGCTCTGAGGAGGAGAACACAGGGATGTGCAGGGTCAGGCGAGCAAGTTCCAGCCGAATTCTACAGGGGGAGTCTGAGAATCTTCGCGTGAAGCTTCCAGTACAAGGAAAGCCGATCAAGTTGGTGCTACAGTTGATTGTCAGTCTCGTAAAGCATCTATAAGGACATACTGATGATCAAGTTACTATCCTTACTAGGGAGAATAAAAAAAAAATGGTTCGTACTCAACACAAGATACATAGCCATCATCGAAAAAATACAAGGTATGTCACAAACCAAGGACAAACAACCAAACAAAAGCACACTCTGACGATAAAGAGGTAGTGGATCCAGATCATCAGATACTGGATGATCAGGCAGCTGTTAAAATAATTATGACTGGTGTGGACGGCGTGGGGTGGAAGATAAGCAAGCAGGAGCCGTGGGTAAGGTTGACAGAAAATGGGAATGCAGAGGTTTGTAACTGGTCCTGCTACTCTGTGGGTTCTTCTTTTTCCCACCCTTTATCCTCCCTGTTTCCCACCCCCATCACTAGATAGGAGAGAAAGGATAGAGGGGGAGATAGAGATCCTTGAATCTAATTTCTTTCTTCTTGTTTCGTCTTTGAGTGCAACTACTTACAAGCCACAACCAATCCCCCTGAATGATCAACATCCCCAACCCCACCTCTAAGGGTCCTAGCATTTACAGACCCTTTAGATGTTCTCAGAATTCCAAACATTGTCCCATCACAGAAACTATCCGCAGCTGGCAAAGCCACGCCTCTGCTAGAGCACGAGGCAAATCCTAGCTGCTGGGAAGCAACCCCACATCCACACACCCAGGATTAAGACGAAAACACATTTTTATAATATTTCTGCGTTTTTTTTAAAGAAACTAAAATTCCAGAATTGTCAAAACTTGTCACTATAGAGGTTGTATGAGAAACTAGAAGCAAGAGAACTGCAAAGCCATGAGTTTGAAGTTAACCTTGGCTGCATAGTGAGTTCAAGCCAACTTGTCCTAAAAGACTTGAGATTCTGCTTTATGATACGCAAAAACAAACAAGACCCACAGAAACCCCAGATAAGCTTTTGTGCGCAAGAAATGGAAGACGGTCCATTTCCACCTGCTGGCCCTTTGCTAAAGAGAGCTCATCCCTCTCCCATCTTGGTCCTTCGTGAGTTATTTGCTTCATTGGCAGGCACCAGAGTGGGTTCTTCCTGGTTAGAAAAAGAGCCTCATACACACAGGGAATAAATAAATGAATGCTAAAAAAATCACATTTAAAACTACAGAAAGGGGGCTGGAGAGATGGCTCAGCGGTTAAGAGCACTGACTGCTCTTCCGAAGGTCCTGAGTTCAAATCCCAGCAACCACATGGAGACTCTTGACTATCTGTAATGGGATCTGATGCCCTCTTCTGGTGTGTCTGAGGACAGTGACAGTGTACTTCCATAAATAAAATAAATCTTTAAAAAAAAAACTACAGAAATAGGTGTGATGATTCATGCCTATAATCTCAGGATTTGGGAAGGTAAGGAAGAAGAATTATAGACTCAAGTCCTAATTGATCTACTTAGGAAGACCTTTCTCTCAAAAGGTCTCTTGATATAGGTTAATAGTAAAGCCCCTGCCTAGAATCCCCCAGTGAGGGGCTGGGGGCGTGGCTCAGTGGTAGAACCCCTGCCTAGAATCCCCCAGTGAGGGGCTGGGGTGTGGCTCAGTAGTAGAGCTCCTGCCTAGAATCCCCCAGTGAGGGGCTGGGGTGTGGCTCAGTGGTAGAGCTCCTGCCTAGAATCCCCCAGTGAGGGGCTGGGGGCGTGGCTCAGTGGTAGAACACCTTTCATGTGCAAGGCACTGGATTCAATGCCAAATAATACAAACAAAAACTTTTAAAAAAATTATAGACACATTTCCAAATTAAGCAAGGAGGAGTTTCCCACAAACCACAGTGTCCCCGAATCTTGTGCCCAGTGCTCTCCTGAGGTTAGGTTAAGGCCAATGGTGAGCAGGTCTGTGGTCCAGGTATTAGAGGAGTTTCTAGTTTTCTCCCAGCTTAGCACTTTTCTTATTTCTGTTTTTTTTTCCTCTCTCCTCAGACTCAATCATACATCATTTACTCTCGACTTGCTTCAGGCTGTGCTATTTATATTGAGGGGAACAGCACTTTTGGCTTGTCAACTCTCTCTGTGGGAACCAGGCTTGTCTATATGTGCACACAGAGCACCTCACAAACTTGTCAAAATGAAAATCTGAATCCAACAGGCTGAGGGTGGGGCCCAAGAGTACTTTTCTGACAGCTCCAGGTACAGGTAGAAGCTACTGTCCCGGGGATAGTGTTGAGTAGCCAAATGTGAGGCAGTTTTGGGGGCCTGATGACTGAGATTGTGGCTACACAGCTAAAGACATTTATGAAAGCTGGCGAGACGTGTGCTTAAATGAGTGTGCTTTATCGTCTGTAACTTATACCGTATATTAGCTCCCTTTGCCACTGATGCCACAAAACATCTGACAAAAGCAATGCATGCAAGGCAGGGTGTGATGGTTTTTACAGTCATCTTGACCCAGTGTAGGTTCACCTGGGAAGAGTCTCAGTGAGGGACTTAGGCCATGTCTGTGGGGGATCGTCTTGACTGTTAATTGATGTGGGAACACCCGGCCCACCATGGGTGGCGCCATTCCCTAGACAGGGCATCTTGACCTGTCCGAGTGTAGAGATGGAACGGAGGACCGAGCATGTGTGGTTATTCTCTGCTCTTGACTATGGATGTGATGTGACCAGAGGCCTCAAGTTCCTGCCTTGACGTTCCTGTAACTGCCAACTATAACCTGGAACTGGGAGCTGAAATAAACCCTTTCCTCTTAGGTTTGTTTGTTTGTTTGTTTGTTTGGTCAGGGTATTTTATCACAGTAATAGAAATGAATCTAAAATAAAGAATTTTAGATTCCAGTTTGAGGGTGTATTCCACGATGGTAAGGAAGTCAGGGTGGCAGGAGAGTGAAGTGGCTGGTTACTTGGAGTATTGCATGAGCGGCCAAGCAGCAGCTGAATCTGGGAGCTCGGCTTGCCCCCTCTTTAATACTGGAGGCATACATAACTAAATTTCCCACTGGGTTAGGAACCATCATTCTATAATGATATTTTTCAGCTTACTGTGCTCTGTTCTTGCTTCAGTGTCCCTCAGAAGTAGGCATACCATTTATGACGATCACAGAGACAATCCACACACTCAGGAGTTGTATGGCTCTCCTGTGTGTGTGTGTGTGTGTGTGTGTGTGTGTGTGTGTGTGTCACATCCATGCAAAGCTTCGTGGAGTAACAATAAAACTTTGCTTGGCCTGTGTCCAATTAAATGAGGGCTTGTCTCTTGCCTTGAGGGTCCCATCTGTTCTCCTCGCTGCTGTCCGTGATCTCTGTAACCTGTCTGTCCATCCTGGCTCGCAGCCTCTGTTCTGATGCCCCGGTGGCTTGGCTTTGCCTGTAGGATGGCATCTGCCCTGCTTGGCACAGCATCCCAAACTCATGGTGTCCCTTGTCCTCACATCTTTTAGTTTTTAAAAAACACTACACACACACACACACACACACATACACACACACACACACACACACACACACACACTTTCCCTCTCTGTGTCTCTCTCTCTTTCTATGTGTGTGTGTGTGTGTGTGTGTGTGTGTGTGTGTGTGCACAGTTGGCCATGCATGCATGCAGAGAGGCTGAAGGAGGACATCAAGTACAGGCTCTATCACCCTTCATCAGTCTCTCTCTGAGCCTGCAGCTATGCTGGTAGCCTGCAAGACACAGCAATCCTCCTGCCTCCACTCTCCACTGTATGGTTATAGACACGGCACAGCCATACCCAACGTTTTACATAGATGCTGGACTTCCTAACTCAGGTTCTCACACTTACACAGCAATCCCTCTGACTCCCTGAGCCATCGCCCCATGCCCACTTTGCTTTTTAACTGAGCTGGAGCTAACGCATTAGGCTGGGCTGGCTGACCAATGAGCTCTAGGGATGCACTTGTTTCCAACTCCCTGGCATTGCGACTGCAAAAGTGCATTGCCTCGCTTTTTTCTTTTCTTTTCTTTTTTTTTTTTTAGTTTTTCGAGACAGGGTTTCTCTGTATAGCCCTGGCTGTCCTGGAACTCACTCTGTAGACCAGGCTAGCCTCGAACTCAGAAATCCACCTGCCTCTGCCTCCCAAGTGCTGGGATTACAGGCGTGTGCCACCACCGCTCAGCCTCGCTTTTTTCTTTTTAACATGGGCTTTGGGGCTGGAGCTCGGGGCCTCATGCGGAGCCACCCTTGGCCCTGTCATAGCCTTGGCTAGGCTGTTCTCCCCACTCATCTGCCACACAAAACTCCACTCCTGCCCTCACTACCATGTCAGGGCAGGAGGTCTTCTAGGGCCTTCTGGTCAACCTACTCCCTAGCTCATCCTTCAGAGCAACTGTATTATCCTGCACCTGACTGTTACACTCCTGTCTCAATAGATACAGTGTCCTTTCTGCTGCTTTGGTGAGACACTTGACTAAGGGCAGTTTAAGGGAGGAAAGGGCTTATTTGGCATACAATTCCTGATCACAGTCCATCACCGAGGGACTCCAAGAGACAGAAACTGCCGATGGATGGCACTTGCTGGCTTGTTCACTAACTACCTTACTTAGCCGAGGACTTACCTGCCCAGGGATGGCCCTGGCCACAGTGGGTGAGACCTGTCTACATCAATTAGTAATCAGGACAATCCCTTACAGACATGTTCACAGTCCTACCTGATAAAGATAATACTTGAAACCTTTTCCAGGTGGTTCTGAGCCATGTTAAGGGCTAATGATGACACCAGATGATACTCAGTGGGGTGGGTCAGGACCCATCTTTCCCTCATTGATATATTTCTTTGAGATAGGATCTCATGTAACCCAGCTTGACCTCTAACTTACCATGTAGCCAATGGTGGTCCATTTCCCCTATGCCGTGACTACAAGTATATGCCACTATACCTGATTTATTCAATACTGGGAATGGAACCTGGGACTTCGTGTATGCTAGGCAAGTGCTCCACTCACTGAGTCACATTTCTAACTGCCCCTGTCTGATTTCTTAGTACAATTTAGAGCGTCTGTACATGGTAGTCTGTAGTTGTATGTTAAATTAATGTGTTATATGTGTTTGTGTGTGTATGTTGTATGCATGTGTTATGAGTGCGTGTGTGTATGTATATATGTGTATGTATGATGTGCATGTGTTATGTATGTGCATATGTCTGTTGTGTGTATGCACACATGTATATATGTGTTCTCTGTGTGTATGTTATATGCATGTGTCATGTATATGTGTATCGTGTGTATTCTGTATGTATATGTATGTTGTATGCATATGTTGTCTGTTTGTGTGTGTTGTGTGAGTGTGTGCATGTGCGTGTGTGTCTTAGTCCCCCATGCTGCTGCTGGAACAGAAAACCATGGGCTAAGTCATGTACAATGAACAAAATGGCTTGCGGTTCTAGAGGCTGTGGAGTCCAAGGTCAAGGGGCCACCTTTGGAGGGGGTCTGCTTACTGCTTCACCCCAGAGTGAAAGAGAAAAAGATGTCAACAAGAGAGCAGGAAAGGAGAGAAGGGGTGGGCTCATCTTCCTGTCAGGCGTCCGCTCTCGAGGTCACTGACCCAATTCTGTGATACCAGCATTAATATGGAGCCCTCGGGACCTGCCTGCTTGCCCGCCTCTCCCTCTCCCACCTCTCTCTGACTCCACCCCTTCTTTCTCCGCCTCCTCTTCCTCTTCAAGACAGGGTCTTATCTAGCCTAGGTTAGCCTCACACTCACCAAGTAGCTGAGGATGACCTTGAACTCCAGATCCTTCCACTCCACTTCCTGCGATCAGGGGATTATAGGTGTGTGTGTGTGTGTGTGTGTGTGTGTGTGTGTGTGTGTGTGATCCCTCCTAATTTATCTTCACTTGATGGATAAGAATTGAGGTGCAGGCCAATGGCCTGTGTGAGTTCACAGGGCAGGGGCATGCTCATCACAAGGGCTCTCAGTGGATGGCACCAGGTTTTAAACTGCTCCAGAGAGTGGACAAATCACGGGAGAAGTGGCAGGCACTGCTCAGGCTCCCGCAGCATTTAGTCATTCTAGCGTTTATTTGCGTGTGCTTGCAATGTGCTTGTTCTAGCATGTAGGGACGCATGGCACATGTGTGGACGTCAGAGGACAAACAACCCTTGGGAGTCTATTCATTCCTTTGATCGGGTGGGACCCAGGGATAAGCATCCTTACCTCCATCTTACTGGCTCAGTGATTATTTATTTATTTATTTATTTATTTATTTATGTGTGTGTGAGGGGCATGTGTGTACTATGGGTATACATGTATGTGCTTGTGTATGAAGGCCAGAGAATAGCCTGAGTCTTACTGTCTTAGGGATCCCTGCTTTGGCTAGGGATCTATCTGTCTCCATATCCCCAATGTTATGTTAAAAGTGAGTGCTACTCTATTCAGCTTCCTCCTGCTGCTGCTGCTCCCCCTCCTCCTCTTCTTCCTCCTCCTCCTCTTCTTCCTCCTCCCGCTTCTCCTCCTCCTCTGCTTCCTCCTCCTCCTCCTCCTCCTCCTCCTCCTCCTCCTCCTCCTCCTCCTCTTCTTCAGATGTTGATTCTGTGACTACAGCTCAGGGCTTAACTGATGAAGCCATCTTTCCAACACCCTCCAGAAGGAGCTTTGAGTTGGGCAACGCCACTGTCTGTGTAGGTGACCACACCCTTCTGCCAGAACAGTCCCCTGGGAAGGGGCTGCACCTCAGCCCCTTAGACCCCCACCTTCAGCAGCCTCTACGCTCTTGACTACAGCTGAGATTTCCAGATTTTAAAGAAAACAAAAGTCTGATTACGTGTTCCCAGCAGAAGTTCAAGGCTTCATTTATCTGCTGCTAAAGAAAAAGAAAAAAAAAATCAAACCAGGAAAAAAAAAAGGTCCACACTTTTATGTCTTGAAAAATTCTTAATGTATATTATTTCACATCACAGCAAGCACTGCTCGCCACAGAGGCTGCCCAAAATAAAAGGCAAAAGGAGAGATGATTACCATAAAATGCACATGCTAATAAATAGGAGCCCGGGCAACCGGTCAGCGAGTATGACTCGGTATACACCACAGGCAAGAAGAAATACCTCAAAGCTTTGCTTAGGCCAAATAATGGATGAGCATACAGTTCTCTGGCTTTGCAGGGAGATGCTAATACATACAGGATCCAGCAATCTGCAAGCTCTCTGCGGAATGGTGGAAGATAGCATAGGATGTTACCAGCGTTCGAGGTGAAGGAAAGGGGGCTCACAGATTTAGGGACAGGGATGTGTTTGTCGGGTGATAAAGATAGATGTATCTGGATATTTGCACTGGGTTCCCCAGAACGGTGAGTGTGAGCTCTCTGATTCACTTCCTGACCCAGCTACCGTGGTGACAGAATGCTCCTAACCACCCAACCAGAGAACCCAATTCACTTCAGAGAGCTGTGTACGAGGGATGGGCCCATAAGGGAAATCAGAAATCAGAATGGAAATCTGGGGAAGATGCTTTCCCTACCTGCTGAGACAGCAGTAGCCGTGGCGAGGGCAGTTGTAAGGACCAGGAGCTCTGAGGGGTTCCATTATGTAAGAAGGAACTCTGGACATGCATCTGACCAGGTTGTTAAAGATGCTAGGCTGTGACCCAGGGCGACGGCTCAGTGGATAAAAGGTTCCCTGCAAGGACCTGAAAGGGTTCTATCTCTGGAACCCACGAGGAAAAGCTGGGTGTGGTGGTGCACATGTGCAATCCCAGCATTGGAGAGTTGGATGTGGGCAGCTTCTTGGGGCTTGGTGGCCAGCCAGCCTTGCCACATTGGTTAACTCCATGTCTCAGGGAGAGAGACTCTGTCTCAAGCAAACAGCATGAGGGCCAGTGAGATGGCTCTGAGAATAGAGAGGCTTGCTACCAAGCCTGTTGACCTGAGTTTGTCTCCTGACACCTATGTGGTAGAAGAAGAGAACCAGCTCCTTGGAAATTATCCTCTGACCTCCATATATATATCTGTGACATGTGTGCCCCACAATAACTGCCAAAAAGGAAAGAAAAAAAAAAAGAAAAGAAAAAAAGAAAAAAAAGAAAAATCCAAGGTGGATGGATGACTCTTGAGAATAATATTCAAAGTTAACCTCTGGCTGCCACATGCTTATGTACACATATGTACACTTATACACATATAAACACACACACACACACACACACACACACACACACAATTAAAGATAGATGCCGGTTTACCGAAGGACCACAGCCTGTATCCAACATCTGTATTTACTCCATTTCTCACCAGGGAAGTCAGATGGTCCAGAGGGAGACACTCAAGGTCAGAGCAGAGGCTGGTGCGGAGGAGCCCGCGGCTGATGACAGGATATGTGCCCAGAGAGGTCAATTAATAAAAATCAACCTTCGCTTTACCGAAGTCTCTGTTGCTCCCATCCCGTCTTTCACCCACTTAGCTCATAAGCGCCTCTGGGCAATTCGGTGGAGCGGGAAGCCAGAGATTATTCATCTTCATCATGTTTCGTGAAGAAACAAAATTTTAGGGGCAGTGAAGTGATTCGTTCAAAGTTGCAAGGTCACTATTGTGTTTTATAGAAGGTAGAGAAGAAGAAAGAAGAGGGGTCCGGGCTGCCCCTTGCAGCTTCCTGCCCACAGCAGACATAAGCAATCGATCCCAGAACTACCGCCGAGTTGGGATTCTCTGTGACGTGCTTCTGGAAGCCATTGCCGGTTGACTGGAATTGGCCTGCAAAGCAGAATCCCTTCAGCTTCTGATCCCAGTTGTTCTTCTCTGACTAATGAAAAGACAGAGTCTCTGTGGAACGAAGGGACTTGTTCAAGACCGCCCTGTGGCTCAGTGATACAAAATCTAAGTCAAAGCATGTCCCTTTTAAACAAGTTTCTTATATTGTATATTTAAGGTGGAGTTTTAAAAAGTTTGTGTGTGTGTGTGTGTGTGTGTGTTAACTAGTGTCTTCCTCTATTACTCTGTGCCTTCACGCCTTGGGAGAGCGAGCCTTTCATTGAACTGGAGGCTCACTGTCTCAGTTAGGCTGGTCAATCAAACCTTTTTCCAGAACCAACTACATGCAAAAACTAAAAACAAAACACAAACAAAACCCAAAGCTGCTTCTTCTTCTAAGGCTTTAGTGTTAACAAAATCCTTTCTGGAGGCAACAAGTAAATTATCAATGCCAGTAAAATGCAGTTTTACTTCATACTAGTAATAGTCCCCTAAGTCTCAGGGGCTGCCGGTCTGAGGCTTCTGTTCTCATTCGACAAAGAATAAATGCTGCTGGTGTGATGGTTCACCAGGTCAAGACCCTTGCAGTCACGCCCGATGACCCATCTTGGGGCCATGTGGTGGAAGAAGAGAGCTTACTCCCACGAGCTGTCACCTGACCCCCTCACCTGACCTGTGTCACATGTGTCCCCAAAGAACAGAGAAAGGAGAGGCCTGCTGGGCAGTCTTCTGTGTGAAGGCGCACAGCTTTAATCTTAGCACTTGGGAGGCAGAGACAGGCAGATTTCTATAAGTTCCAGGACAGCCTGGTCTACAGATCAAGTTCCAGGACAGCCAGGGCTACATGGAGGGGAGAAAACCCAGAAAGAAAGAAAAAAGAAAAAAGAAGAAAAGAAAGAAGACAGAGAGAGATCCCTGAGATCTTGTGGCTGTGAAGCCAGCCACCAGGAGACACACCCTGGGCACAGGTGGCTATCCTGCCCCCCAACCCATGTGCCCCACTTTGAGAACAACAGAAGACACCATGTCTGTGTTCACCACGGATGCCAGCACCAGCAAGCATCAGACCAAACAGGCCAGTCGACGCTCTGTGAAGTGGAGAGCTCACATTCTGATTCAAATGATGGAGGCAGAGAGGCAGTCTGGGCCTAGTGCAAGCTTTTGAAATCTCAAAAGAGACACACCTTCTCTAACAAGGCCACACCTCCTAATCCTTCCCAAACAGCTCATCAACTGGGGACTAAGCATGCAAATACATGAGCCTGTGGGAACCACGGTCATTCAAACAGCCACTGGAGAAGAGGGAGGAGGAGAGGGAGGAGGAGGAGGGGGGAGGAGGAGGAGGAGAGGGAGGAAGAGATGGGAGGAGGAGGGGGAGGGGGAGGGAGAAGGGGAGGGGGAGGTACCTACTGACTCAGAATAGGATGCTCTGGAGGTTGCCAGCAAAATTGAACCTAAACTGGCTGAGTCCAGTTGTCTGACCTAAGGATACTTTTTACCCTGTTTTTATTGCTGAGAGTTAAGCCTAGAGGCTCAGGCAGACAAGGCAAGCACTCTACCACGGAGCTGCACTCTACTATGGAGCCGCATTCCCAGCCCAGCACAGAGCACCACGTAGAAATGCTTACCGATGGTAGAATGGGGCAAAAAAAAAAAAAAAGTTAACAGTACAATGTGAAGCCTCAGCCAAACCCACGGAAGAGTTTCCCAGATCTGCCCTGTAAAGGAGGCAGGAGACCTAGAGGATCCTGTATGGCTGCATTTGTGAGAAGGTCCAGGCAGGCTAGCCAAGGCTTAGGGAGCTTAGGGGAGAGTCTACCTTGGGGCCGGCTATTGAGAGGGCTTGGGAGAGACAGCCTGGAGGTCTCTGAATGAGCATGCTTAGATCTGATTGGGTCTGTGTGAAAACAGGAAATCTCTCTCCTAGATTCTCTTCTAGCTGCACGAAAATCACTGTGTGGAAATGACACGAAAATAGAAGTGAAACTCTACCTAGGGGAACGGGTTGGGGGAGGGGAGAGGCTGGAGAGCAAGGTGGGGGAGGGGAGAGGCGGGGAACAAATGAGGTGGGGGAGGGGAGAGGCGGGGAACAAATGAGGTGGGGGAGGGGAGAGGCTGGGGAGAGTGACTGGGAATGGTCCCATACAGTCCAGTCCAAGACAACCAAGCTGACCCGTCAAGGTCTATGGGTAAGACTGAAGCGAACAGTGCATGTTCAACGATGAGGACCTGAGTTCAAATCCACAGTGCCCACATAATAGTGGGGTGTGGTCACGTGCTTGTCTGGAGATGGTTGGCTTGCTGGGGCTTGCCACCTGCTGACTTGGCTGCAGGTTTCGTTCTTTCATGAGAAGAAGGTGCACAGTGATGGAGCAGGGCATTGGACAGCCTCTTCCAGCATCACATGCATGTTCACGCTTGCACATACATGTGCACATACATGTGCACATACACTCACACATACACCACAGTATTAGAAGAAATGGTGCCAGGTGTGATGAGGTGGCTCATGCCTTGAGTCCCACCAAGAGGGAGTTTGAGACCAGCCTAGTCTACATGGCAAGTTTCAGGCTAGCCAGGGCTATACAGTGAGATGCTCTCTCAAATTAGAAAAATTAACTAGTTGAAAGCACTGGCCGAGGGTTCAGTTCCCAGCACCTACATGGCTGCTCACGGCCATCTGTAATTCTAGTCCCAGGGGATCCAATGTCCTCTGTGGGCACCAGGCATGCACATGGTGCACAGACATACATGCAGGTAAAACACCCATATATGTAAATACTAATAATAAGTGAAGTAAAATAAAGTTCTTCTTCACTGATGGGCAGTAGTTTTGAATCAGGACAGAGGTCACAGCTGCGGTTGCTCGTTCTGCCCTCACGGCGGGACAGAGCCGAGAGGGATCTTACTCAGCCCTGAAGGAAATGCTGCCATGTTTCGGGGAGTTGGAAACTCCAAAAAAGCTAGAACTCAACTCACAGCTTTAAAAATAGGTTTCAGATAGGGCTGGGGGCGGGAGTGGTGTGTCTCTGCCAACCATGCAAGCATGAAGTACAGAGTTCAAATCCTAGCACAGACATTAAAGGGGGCTTGGCAGTGCATGCTTGAAATCTCAGCACTAGCGCAGAGACGGGAGGGTCCCTGGGCTTCACTGGCCAGCCAGGCTAGCCTAATCAGCCAGCCGAAGGCTGGTGAGACCTTGTCTCAAAAACAGAGTCCGTGGCTCCCCAGCAACTATACCCGAGGTTGATCTCTGGTCTCCATAAGCATACACATATATGTACTCATGCACACACACATGTATATTCTTACTTACACACATGTATACACACATGAATGCACATGTACACATATGAATGCACATGCACATATGAACACACATTAAAAGACACATATCCACACATGTAAACACATGTACTCACACAGATGCACATGCATGCACACAAACACAAACGTATGCACACATGTAAACACGCATACATGTAAACTCACAGACACACATGTACACAAACACCTCCACAAACATTTCAGGTGAAAGAAAGGCTCTAAGATAAATATTTCAATCCTCAAGTTCCTCACCTAGGTGTTTTAGTGTCTTCTCCCATACTGTCCCAGTAAAGGTCCCCATAAGCTCATCTCATTCTCATCAATGCAATCACAGCACCCAGTGTGTGTCTGGCCCTACCCGGTAATTAGCTGCACAAATCTGGGTATGCTTGTGCAAGTACATGTCACAAGCAAACATCTGGAGCTGTCGGGTGTATTCATTTATGTGCTATGTTTGTATGTGTATATGTATACATATAGAATGTATGTATGTTTTCCAGTCAACAGCCTGTCTGCCTCACACTCTGCCATGATTTGGTTTCACAAAACACTCCTCTCCCCTCCTCTCCCCTCCTCTCCCCTCCTCTCCCCTCCTCTCCCCTCCTCTCCCCTCCTCTCCCCTCCTCTCCCCTCCTCTCTCCTCTCCCCTTTCTCCTTCTTACCAAATTTGTGTGTGCACACATGAGTGTGTATGTGTGTTCACCCACATGCATGCATGTGGAGGTCGGACATTGACTTTGCAGGTCTTACTCAGAAGTCTTGAGACAGGGTCTCTCACTGAATCTAGAGCTCACTGGTGGTCAGGTCTGGCCGACTCCTCCTGTCTCAACACCCCCTACCCAGTGCTTGTTGGACCCTGCTAACTAAGGTTGGAGTCTGTCATTACCACAAAGCCCTAAATTCAAATGGTGGACTTCCTTTCCCAGCAGGGCTTCCCCTTCTCTGACCTTGTCTAAGGCGCTGTAAACCCCCACACCTTCTACCTGCGAATGCCATGCAGCCCTGGTGAGATTACCCATTCACCAAGCATCTGAGATTCCTGGAATGCCTTCCCATGCCAATGAGGCATTTCAGTGCCTTAGCCAATGAACTTGCCCACCCTGGATATTCCTCAAAATATATGCAATCCCGATTCACCTCTAATAAAGTAGATCTGCTCCCGGCAGCTGACCCTGGAGTGTCGTCATCTCTGTTGTACTCATGGCCTCCCGAAACCCTGTCTGTTGACGCTACTTCCTATGTCCTTGTGGGCTGGTGACCAATGACCCCAGGGGGACAAGTGCTGGCAGGTTAGGAAAGCCTGCCACAGCCCGCAGCTTTCAAGTGAGTGCTAGGGATCCCGACCTAGGTCCTCATGTCTGTGTAGCAAGCGCTTTGCCCACAGAGCCAGCCTTCTCCTCAACCCTCTTACCCAGTGTTGCTGTGCAGCTCAGGCTGGCCTTGAACATTCCCTCTTTTCCCATCAGACTGGTTTAAATGTTTCTAGTCCAGCAGTTAAAACTGGTATCCTCTTCAGTATTATTGTACACGTGTGTGTGTGTGTGTGTGTGTGTGTGTATGTGTGTGTGTGTGTGTGTGTGTGTATGTGTATGTGTATTCATTGTGACCATGTCTTCATGACTCTGCCTGTTTTCTGTTTGTGTCAGTTAGCACTTTCCCCATGAACTCTCTTACTCTGGGGTAGGTGGAGTTCTTCCCGGGTCTAGCCTATGCCACCCACACACCCATTCTGTCTGTGGCCTAGAGTTGAGTCACTTTGGAAGGGACTGTCTAGCTCACACACACCCTAAAATATTTTTTGTTTGGCTCTTTCAGGATGAAGTTAGTAGATTCCAGTGACTAATTGATTTATAAGTGCTCTTTATATATGAAGGAAAGGAATCTTTGTCCTATCTACTGTTTTACACTTAGCTTTGTTCTGTCTCCTATCCTAATAACAATCAAAACAAAAGGAAAGGTTCAAAGCAGATGCCCCAGAGCATGGTGACACATTTGCTTTCCATGAAAGTACTGTGCTAATTTTAGGATAATACTTTTACCTTTTTTTCTGATGTTTAATTTTAGGCAGACAGAATCTCACTAAGATGTCCAGATTGGTTGAGCTAACTCTGTATCCCTGGTTGGACTTGAACTCGCCATCTTTCTACCTCAGCTTTCTAAGTAGTTGGGACGACAGGCCTGCATTACTGTGTCCATTTAGGGAAGTGTGTGTGTGTGTGTGTGTGTGTGTGTGTGAGAGAGAGAGAGAGAGAGAGAGAGAGAGAGAGTGTAGTATGTGTGTGTTTGTATGTGTTTGTGTGTGTGTGTGTGTTGCTTTTTTTTTTTTAAAGTTCACATGGAAGCCAGAAGACCATCATTATTAGGAATAATGCTGTTTACCTGGATAGGGTCTCTCATTAGCCTATAGCTCATCAATTAAACTGGACAAGAGAGCCTACAAACCCAGGGATCCTCCTGTTTTTGCATCAACGCTAGGGACTGATCTCTGGTCTTCAGGCTTGCAAAGCAAACTCTTTGTCGAGCCATCTCACCAGGATGGGAGGGTAATGCTTTTTTTTTTGTTTGTTTGTTTGTTTTGACAGGGCCCTGGCTGTTCTGGTGCTAGCTCCAGGCTGGCCTCAAACTCAGAGATTCACCTGCCTCTGCCACCTAAACACACACTTGATTTTCGTTTAATGAATGCTTCACTTACATGTATGTGTATGTACCGTGTGTGCCCCCAGTGCCCCCAGAAGCCAGAGGGCATGTCAGGTAGCCTTGGAACTGGAGATAGAGACAGCTGTGAGCTGCCATGTGGGTACTGAAAACTGACCCCAGGTCCTCTCAAGAGCCGCGAGCCTTCAACCGCTCAGCTTTCACCCCAGCTCCTGGGGTGGTGGTGTTTTATATGTGCGCTCTCCTGAGGTCCCACAACCCATAGGGAGCAACGCCGGGACAGTATCCTCGTCACCTGGCTCCAAGTCCGTAGATTTTCTCGTAAAGCATCTTACTTCCTAATGATGAGGTCGGTATGAGGGGTGGCAGTGGCCAGGCAGAGCTGGAGTCCCGGCAGGTGCTGGCTTCATTCCCTCTAGGTGTGAGTAGGACTCAGAGCAGAGCCTGAGGGTGGGGCTGACCCTCACTCCAAGGTCTGCGTATTCCTTAGGAAGACAGGGGCGGGAGGGACACGTAACGCACATGGGGGAGGGGTTGGAACGAAGCTTGCTTGTGCCCTTCTCGTCTCTCGTTCATCTAGTTAGGAATGGATGTGTGGGACACGGTATTGCAGTGCAGCAGATGTACTAGTGATAGAATGAGGAGCCACAGGCGGAAAGAGGGAGCAATTGCCAGGCAGCCGGACCTGGTGGTGAGCCTTTATGACTCCTGGCGCTGGGCCACGGCCACCCATTACACAAATCTGAGACTGACCGTTATAATCTCTGAGCCCTTGAGCAAATCACTGCCTGAAAGGTTACCTTCCTGAAAACAGTCACCCATTAAAACCACTGGGCCAGACAGCAGAGTCCGTAGAGGAGGGTGTGGGGATCTGTGTTCTTTATTGGCGGTTTGTGAGAATTACCCTTTCCCCGATTGGCTTGGCAGGATAAAGGGAACGAAATCGGGGGTCTGTTCTTTGTAATTTTTCTTTGGGGCCAGAGATGTGTTCTCTATGGCAGAATCCCCCAGTGAGGGGCTGGGGTGTGGCTCAGTGGTAGAGCCCCTACCTAGGATCCTCCAGTGAGGGGCTGGGGTGTGGCTCAGTGGTAGAGCTCCTGCCTAGGATCCTCCAAGTGAGGGGCTGGGGGCGTGGCTCAGTGGTAGAGCCCCTGCCTAGAATCCCCAAGGGAGGGGCTGGGGGCGTGGCTCAGTGGTAGAGCCTCTGCCTAGGATTCCCCAGTGAGGGGCTTGGGTGTGGCTCAGTGTTAGAGCCTCTGCCTAGAATCCCCCAGGGAGGGGGTGGGGGTGTGGTTTAGTGATAGAGCACTTGTCTAACTTGAATGGGTCTCTGGCTTCAATCTCTAGCATTGCAAGGAAATCCCGACAAAATCCTGTCAATTTCCTTCCACGGAAAGCATTTTTTGAGGGGTTTCTTTGAAAGCTGCCATTGCTTATCGTTTTGTCCCCAGATTTCAACAATCCAAGTATTTTCCAGCCCGGTTGGGCCATGCAGCTGCACAGGCGAGAACAGTTTATCTCCAGGGTAGATTTCCCGAGCAGCACTTTGATGTCTTTCAAATCTCACAATCATCCTGTAAGACTGGGATTGTAAACGGGGCAACTAAGGCAGCCTGGGCAAAGACGCCTACACAGCTGTGCCACAGTGGGCAGTCAGTGGTTCTGAGCCTCCAAGTCTGACCTCAAACTTTAACCTTGAATTTGTGCCTGAGGCCTGGATGTTAACAGACAAGGCAGTGAGTGACAGATCCATTTCTCCTTAAAACTCTTTTTGTTTGTTTTTCAAGGTAGTGTTCTAATGTGTATCCTTGGCTGTTCTGGAACTCAAAAGCAGAGATCCACCTGCCTCTGCCTCCTGAGTACTGGCGTTAAAAGCATGTACCATCACTGCCTGGTTTCCTTTAAAATATTTTAAAGGATGTATTTAAAATAGCATGTATATGTATATGTCTGTGTGTAGGTATGCACATGTAAGTGCAATGCTCATGGAGGCCAGAAGGGGGCACCATATCTCCTGAAGCTGGGCTTATGGGTTGTTGTGAGTTGCTGACAAAAGTTCTAGGAACTGAACACAGGTTGTCTGCAAGAATAGTATTTGCTTTTAACCACGGAGACATGTCTTCAGCCCCAGGCCATCTTTTCAAACTGCCCCAAGTACTTGTTCTCAGCCTTCCTAAGGTTGCAACCCTTTAATACCACTCCTTATGTTGTGGTGACCCCCCCACCAACCTGAAAATTATTTTTGTTGCGACTTCATAACTGTAACCTTGCTACAGTTGCGAATCATAATGTAAATATCTGCTTTCTGAAGGTCTCAGGTGACCCCTGTGAAAGAGTAGTTCAGCTCCCAAAGGAGTCCCAATCTACAGGCTGACAACTGCTGCCCTAGAGGATGCTGAGAACAGCAGGGTGGGCACTCTTTGACTCGATCGATGATGACATCGCAAGAACTCTGCAGGCAGCAACAAATACAGACCCAAGACCCAGGACACGGAACACACACACACACACACACACACACACACACACACACAATGTTAGTCTGGACTGGGGGCGTGGCTTAGTGATAGGACCCTTGCCTAGAATCCCCCAGGGAGGGGCTGGGGGCGTGGCTCAGTGGTAGAGCCCCTGCCTAGAATCCCCCAGGGAGGGGCTGGGGGCGTGGCTCAGTGATAGAACCCTTGCCTAGAATCCCCCAGGGAGGGGCTGGGGGCGTGGCTCAGTGGTGGACACCCCACCTCCTGTCATCCTCAATACGCAGATCCCTAGTCCCATGGGGGAGAATCTCTTGTAGGAACAGTGCAGGAAATCTGCCCCAGAAAGTGGAGAAGGGATCGCAAGCATCACCATACCATGTCATCTCAGCGTGGGACCCTTGCCGAGCCCTGGAGACCAGATGTCTCCCACACTCTGCCTATGAGTTCTTCGTCATCAGAGCACACTGCCTTCAAAACAAGCACCTCACGGCAAGCGACCTTATGTTTCACCGCCTTTCTGTGGCCCTCCCGAGTGTCAAGTACAGAATGACCCAGGAAGTACACACCGACCGATCGATTGATTCAAATGAGAGCAAATTGGCATTCGCATGAGAGAGAGAGTTTTGTCTGTCTAGGCTTTCTCTGTATAGCCCAGGCTAGCCTAGAATTCCCAGCCCTCCAGCCTCAGTTTTCGGAGCACCTGGCAACCTTCTGAGTTTTACCTGCAGGTATTTGCTATGGTGATTTTTTTTTTTTTTTTTTGGTCATTCTTGTGCAGGTTCTGAGGCTGGGGGGTGGGGGTGACATCACCCCGTGTGATGTCATCAGCTTGCTTTGCTGATACTCTGCTAATAGGATCTGCACAGGCGCAGACCACTTCCCTGCGATGACCCCCCCACAGCTGAAGGTCCCTGGCTTTACGCTAGAAGCACCCATCACAGGCCTAGCGGGCTCTATTTCCTCTTTACAGACGTCTCAGGGACGGAGATGAGTGGGATTCAGGGAAGGCACCGGGGTGAAGAACTGCAGTTAAATTCCTGTCCATACACTCATTCGCATACACTGATTTCCAGGACACATTATGCATACATAGATACTAAATAAGTGCTGGCTGAGGGACCCCCTCCCCCGCTTGCTAGTAGGTCATACCTTCCAGAAAAGTCATAAATGTCACAAGAAAAAAAAAATTTTTTTTTTCAAACTACAAATCAAACTGGCTGTATAGAGATCAAGGCTGAGCTGCTGGCCTCTGCCTAAGACAGCGAGAGGAAGTCCAGGCTCAGGCCACAGTCCTGGGCAGTCTGTTCCCTGCAGCGTAAATATGTCCCAGGCGATATGCCACTCTCTCCTGTATTCAGCAGCCCTAAGGGACAGAAGAGCTCTCCCACCTCCTCATCAGGTTTGGGGAGGAGGCTCTAGGCAGCTGCCCATTGGTACCCCAATATACACGTCTCTCATGACAAGGTACCTCTCTTAGGAGAGCAAGGAAGGCCACTCCGAGTCAGGCTGGGCTGTGACCTGCAAACTTCCAGCCATCTAGGGGGCCAGGAGCCCCCATTTGTCCCTCTCTGGTGATAGCTAGGGAAGGAGCTGGTGTTTACAGTTAGGGACCCAAGAGTTACAAAGTGAAGTTTAAAACCTTTAGGGAGGGTTAGGGGAGGGGAGAACGAGGCAGGGCAGGGTGCAGAGCAGGATCCTAACCATTCCTCCACACTACCCGCCCTACGGCCTCCAGATCGCCCCTGGCGTCCCCACACACAGTCTCTTTGTGTCCTTCTCTCTTTCCCAGCCCTGCCGGCCGCCGCGCCTACCTGGGGTGCTCATGCTCCACAGGCTCGGGGTGCTTCCTCCACGCTGCTCTCCGGCTTCCTCCAGCACTGGGCTCCGGTCTCCGGAGGCGGGCCTGCACCTGCCTGCGGCTGCCACCCTCCCTGGGCCTTGGAGACCCGTAGGGATGCCAGGTGCCAGGCGTCCAGAGGTCAGAGAACTCAAGGGGAGGAGAGAGAAGTGGGAGACAGAGAGAGAGAGAGAGAGGTAGGGAGAGAGAAGAGAGAAGAGACAGAGAGAAAGTGTGTCATAGGCTGGTGGGGCGGGGGAGAAAAATGCAAAACCAGACAGGAAATGAGACTTGAAAAAAATTGCAAAAGGTTAGAAAAAGAGATAAGGAGGGGGAGGGGCTGGGCTTGAGCCTAAAGCTTGGGGAGGGGGGGTGCTGGCTGTAATGAGGGAAGGGGTGTGCTAGGGTGGGGACAGGGCTGGCCCTGGGTCAGGGGCTTGGGTGCTGATACCAAGGTGGCCAGGCCACCTGCTCTAACTGGGGTGAAGCTGGTTCAGTCTGGGTTGTCAACTAATGAGGTCCCTGTAGGCTAAGGAGGGGTACTCCCATTTTTAGTTATTTCTAGGGTAGTCTAGGGGTCTTGGATTTCTTCATTGGGAGGGGTGACGTGGACGAGGGCAGCGACTCCTACCATGAGAGATTCAAGTTTGCTCATTAGTGGAACCGGGAACCCGACACTATATGTCCCTAAAGTAAACAGCCAGCACATGGTCCCCAACATGAGGCTCAGAGAAATAAGCTTGCCTTAGGAGAGAACTTTTTGAAAAATGAATAAGATTACTTTTTAAAGTGTGTGTGTGTGTGGCCCATGTGCAGTGGTTTCTGAAAGATGCAGTCCGTGTCTGGCTTTACAGATGGCTCTCTGCCTTGGGTCTCCTACTGGGCCAGGAGCTAGGCTGGGGGGCAGCAAGCCCAGGGACCCTCCTGTTTCTATCCTACAGCCTTGGGGTTGCAGGCCTGGCAGTGCTCCGCTTTCTGCAGGAGTGCTTGGATTAGAACTCAGGGCCTCTTGCTTGCACATCAAGAACCCTCTAGGAATGTTTCAGTCTGTACAGGAGAGCTCTTCCCACCAGTTCATCTAAGCTGAGAGAGGACTCCACTCGCTTTGACACAATTCGAGCGTACGAAGACATACAGGGGCACACGCACCTGGGTGACAACTTCTCGCCAACTGAATAAAAACGCGTAGTTCACACCCACACCATGTTCCATCAAAACATGAGACTTCTGTGTCTCCCTCAGCACCCTGGTCCTCTTCCAGTCACGGTCCCACCTGGTAGCAGCGCGCACTCAGCCCCAGCTGAGACTGGTTTTGCCCGTTCAGGAGCATTGTTAGTTTTTGTTTTTGTATTGATGGAGATTGAATCCAGGGTCTTCTACATAGTAAGCAGGCATTCTGCTGCTAAGCCATATCGCTATCTCCCTCACTGGGGGCTTCTAGGCAGGGGCTCTGCCACTGAGCCACGCCCCCAGCCCCTCCCTGGGGGCTTCTAGGCAGGGGCTCTGCCACTGAGCCACGCCCCCAGCCCCTCCCTGGGGGCTTCTAGGCAGGGGCTCTGCCACTGAGCCACGCCCCCAGCACCTCCCTGGGGGATTCTAGGCAGGGGCTCTGCCACTGAGCCACGCCCCCAGCACCTCCCTGGGGGATTCTAGGCAGGGGCTCTACCACTGAGCCACGCCCCCAGCCCCTCACTGGGGGATTCTAGGCAGGGACTCTACCACTGAGCCACAGCCCCAGCCCCTCCCTGGGGGATTCTAGGCAGGTGTGCTCCTGCTGAGTCTCATCTCCAGCCCCTGGTCAAGACTTCCCATCTCTGGAAGCAAGCCTAGGCTCCCTTTTGTTTTTTCCCCCCTCGCTCGGTCTTCAGTTTTTGACATTTATGGATGGGATTGAATGCAGGTGTAGTTCATTAAGACTTGGCTCCCCCACCCAAATCTTCTGTAAACATGTTAAACTTTCAGAAAGTTTGGAAGAAAAAAATAGTATAGTGATAGCCACGATTTCCCACCACCTGATTCTCTAGTTGACAGTTTGGTGCATCATAATTTCCCCACCCATCAATCTTTGTTTCAGATGTACTTCAGGCAGGTAGCAGACACTGGCCAGGTGCTGTCTACAGACTCCATCTTGTGTGTAACTGGGCGAGAACTGGATTTGTCTTCATATTGGGGATTAGACTCAAGCATCACATACGCTTAGGTCTCTTTTCATTTTGATTTTTAAAAAATTAAATAAAATATTACGTGTGTGTGTTAAGTATGTGCATGTGTGTGTGGGGGTCAGAGGTCAACCTGGGGTGCTGATTACCTTGTGTTTCCCACTTGATTTTCTGAGACAGTGTCTGTCGATAACTTGCAATTTGTCTGGGCTGGCCGGCCAGCAAGTCCCAGGGACCCACCTGTCTCTGCCCCCACAGCCTGGCGCTACAAGTTACAAGCACATACTGCTACATGTACCTGTTTTAAAAACATGCGTTCAGGGAATGGAGCTCCAGTCCTACTCAGAGAATCTTTAAACATAAATTACATGTGGGCCTTAATTTATATATTATCTATCATACATTACACATCACACACCATACCACACATACCAGACCACATACCATATATCATATATCACGTAAATTGTCATATATAATTATACATTATTTTAAAATATTTAAAATATACATTATTTATGTATGCCATATTATATTTAAATACATATTAGTTTAATAATATTTCATTAATTTAATAATTAAATAACACATATTTAATGTATGTGTCTCACTTTCTGTAAGTGTGTGTAAATAGGCATTAATCATATGTACTATATATACTATACTATATGCTTTATACTATGCTATATATTATATTTAAATATGTATTATTTAAAAATTATATGTACATGTCTCATGGGGTGTCTGTACGTGTGTGGGTGTGTGGGTGTGGATGTGTGGGTGTGTGGGTGTGCACATGAGTGCACATGAGCACCAGTGCCTGCAGAGGCCAGGTGAGGATTTCTGATCCCCAGGAACTGGAGTCTCAGGAGATTGTCTGTCATCAGGTGTGGGCGCTGGGAACAAAACTTGGGTCTTTTGCAACAATAGCAATTGCTCTTAACCAACGAGCCACTTCTCCATGACCTAAAACATACAGGCGGGTCTTGGCTGTATGAAGCAATGAGCTTCGGTATGTGTGTGTACCGTGTGGTGCAGAACGCTCAAGGAGACACAGGACTTTGCAGTCTAACATGGCTGTGTCTAGCTACTTCTGACCATTGAGTGCTACATGGGCTCTTATGAATAGGCACTAAGTTTTAAATTCCGTTTAATTTTAGTTGATCTTAGCCTGAATCTAGGAGCCATTATTCAACTCTGTCACTGCAAACCTTTTAAGTGTACTGAAGCAATTTACATGCCAACCTACTTAGAAATCTCATAGCACCTAAGGAGAGATCAAGTATTTCTGAGGAAAATTTAATGTTAGTTGATGGACTGCAAGTTTTGAAGACACTTGAGTTGGATGACTTCAAATATACCACGTGAGGCCTGGGGTGGAGCAGTGAATGGCTCAGTGGGTGAGGGGCTTGCAGTGCAAGTATGAGGACCAGTGTTCGGATCCCCGGCACACATGTACGTCACGGGCAGGCATGGCCAGCCCGACCGTAACCTCAGCTTGTGGGAAGCAGAGATGGGGGGATTCCCAATGCCAGATGATTACTTAGACCAGACCAGTCTGCAAGTTCTGGGTCCAGCAAGAGGCCCTGCCCTAATAAAGAAGTGGGACGTGGTTGAAGAAGTCACTGGGAGCCGACCTCTGGCTTCTACTTGCTCATGCACACACGTGCATGGTGCACCGCACACGCAGGAGACTGTGCAGAGTAAAGGATTGGGGCTGTATACCGGGGATTGAACCCAGGGCCTCGCCCCTAGAGAAGCACATGCAGGACTGAGGGAGCCGTTGGCTGTGATGTGCCCTCAGCGAGAGGCAGGGCCACACGAGATGCAGACCTTCCAGAAGAGGATGCTGTGGGCTCCGTCTCGTGACAATCTCATGTCAGTCACCACAGATGCTCCGATTTCAACATTGTAACTGCTGCCTTAGTCCCACAGGACAGAATCTCATAACAGAAATGCTCCCAGAACTTTCTCAAGTGTAAGACACCTCCCCCATTTAAAATAAATGTCCGAGACGCCTGTGGTGCTATGTACCTATAACCCCGTGCACTCAAGAGGCAGGAGGATTGCCTGTTTGAGGCTACCCTGGGCTATATAGCAAGACTCTCTGTCAAAAAAAAAAAGTAAAACCAAATGTTAAAAAAATGTCTCATCTGTTATGGATTGATTGTTTTGTAAAATATAATAAAAATTAATTACTAGAATATGCTTTTTTTTTTTTTTGATTTTTCGAGACAGGGTTTCTCTGTGTAGCCCTGGCTGTCCTGGAACTCACTCTGTAGACCAGGCTGGCCTCGAACTCAGAAATCCGCCTGCCTCTGCCTCCCAAGTGCTGGGATTACAGGCATGCGCCACCACGCCCGGCTTCAGAATATGCTATTTTTATAAAAGATACATAAGATACAAGCTGACCAATCATTATTGCTACCATGACAATGTTAAGTGTGCCATAAAGTCTCGAAATGCTCAGGCTCTATGTCTGTTGTCTGGTTCGGACTGGTCTACACAAGGACAGAGGCCCCACACATGCTACAACGTGGATGGCTCCCTTGCAGAGAAGACAGCTTGGCGGTGACCACGCCTGCCCCAAGCCGCCCCGGCCAGCCTTACCTCCCGAAGACCCTGGAAGAGGCAAGATAAAACCCCATTGGTCACTTGGATGTCCACAAGCGGGGGCTGAAGTCAGCAGCTCGTATGATCCAGGCATGCAGTGAGACGGTAGCCAGTTGGTAGATGTGTGTACAATTACTGGTGGGAAATGAACACATGACTATTCACCCTGATAAGGCATCCAATAACAGACCAAAGGAATGACTCCGCTGGAGTTCAGCTTAGGGAATCAATGAGTTCTATTGTGGCTCTATTGTGGTGTGTGTGAGGGGTTAGTGACAGAGGCATGGACCGCTCGGAGGCCGCTGCATCACCCAAAGCTGGCCCCAGCCAGAGTGACAGCTCAGGGAAGCCACAGTCCTGCATCTCCCTCCTGCAGCACTTGCAAGCAGCTCCACAGGTTGGAGTCCCTTCTCCCCAGCACCTGCTGCTGCTTCTCTGACTTGGCAAGGGGCCTGATGAATCTTGCAAGTTCCTCTTTTCCGGGACTTGTGACATGTATTTACTTCCTAAGGCTCATGAGCCTCCTTCCTCTCTCTTGGCCCAATAGCAGAGCACTTGTCTAACATGCACAAAGCTTTGTGTTCGTCCCAGCGCTGCATAAACCAGGCATGATGGTCCGCCTGTGATCCCAGCACTGGGGAGGTGGAGGTGGGAGAATCAGCATCAAGTTCATCCTTGACTATAGTCTCAGTCACTGTCCTACTTCTGTGAAGAGACACCACGACCAAGGCGACTCTTATCAAAGAAAGCATTTAATTGGGACTGTCTTACAGTTTCAGAGGTTTAGTCTGTTATCATCATGGCGTGGAGCACGGTGACACACAAGTAGACATGTGTTGGAGGAATAGCTGAGAGTTCTACATCCTGGTGCTCAGGCAGAGAGATGGGGAGGGGAGGGAGAGGGAGAGGGAGAGGGAGAGGGAGGAAGGGAAGAAGGGAAGAAGGGAAGAAGGGAGGGAAAGTGACAAGGACAGGGAGAGGGAGGGAGGGAGAGAGAGCCAGAGAAGGAGAGGGAGAGAAAAAGAGGGTGAGAGAGGGAGGGAGAGAGAGCCAGAGAAGGAGAGGGAGAGAAAGAGAGGGGGAGGGAGGGAGGGAGGGAGGGAGAGAGAGACAGAGAGGGAGAGGGAGAGAGAGAGAGAGAGAGAGGGTGAGGGAGGGAGGGAGGGAGAGACAGAGAGGGAGAGGGAGAGAGAGAGAGAGGGTGAGGGAGGGAGGGAGGGAGAGAGAGACAGAGAGGGAGAGGAAGAGGGAGAGGGAGAGAAAGAGGGTGAGGGAGGGAGGGAGGAGGGAGGGAGGGATGGAGAGGGAGAGGGAGAAGGAAGAAGGGAGGAAGGGAGGGAGGGAGAGGAACAAGGACAGGGAGAGGGAGGGAGGGAGGGAGGGAGAGAGAGAGCCAGAGAGGGAGAGGGAGGGAGAGAGAGGGTGAGGGAGGGAGGGATGGAGATGGAGACGGAGAGGGAGAGGGAGAGGGAGAGGGAGAGGGAGAGAGAGAGGGTGAGGGAGGGAGGGATGGAGATGGAGAGGGAGAGGGAGAGGGAGAGAGAGAGAGAGAGAGGGAGGGAGGGAGGGAGGGAGGGAGGGATGGAGATGGAGATGGAGATGGAGAGGGAGAGGGAGAGGGAGAGGGAGAGAGAGAGGGAGAGGGAAACTGAGGGAGACTGGGCTTGGAATAGGCTTTTAAATCCTCAAAGCCCACTCCCAGTGACACACTTCCTCCCAGAAGGCCACACCTCCTAGTCCTTCTAATCCTTCTCAAGCAGTGCCATGCTCTGAGGATTAAGGACGGAAATGTATGAGCTTATGGAGTCCATTCTCGTTCTCACCACCGCAAATATGTTCTGAGCTAAGTCCCTGACTCAGAGAAGGAGGAGGAGGAGGAGGAGGAGGAGGAGGAGGAGGAGGAGGAGGAGGAGGAAGGAAGGAAGGAAGGAAGGAAGGAAGGAAGGAAGGAAGGAAGGAAGGAAAGAAGGAGCAAAACTCACATGAGCATCTGGGACAAGCATCTCTCAATGGCGGAAAGGAGCAAGGGATGCTGGGAAGATACATAATCTCAAATCTTCTCAACTGAACTCCAGGGACATCCTCCGAAAGCCACACCTACAAAATAAGAATGATTACGACGGGATAGCCTGGCTACTCCTGGATTCAAAAAACACAGTTGGTAAATTAATAAGATCAGTATAAACATCTGATAATAGGTTTGGAAAATGCCGGTCAAGTCTGTCCTCCTGTGGCTAGAAAGCCAAAACAATATAAACCCCAAAGAAAAGGAAACCTTAGAGTGAGAAATTGAGAAGGTAGCGATCAATTCAGAAGGGCCAGGTCTATTGAGACTTCCTACAGAGAGGGAGGAAACAGAGGAGGATTGACCAGGAAATGAGAGTATTTTTTGGAGCTCATTCTGCACTGTGGGATGATTCAGTAATAACCATGGGAAATTGCACGGACACACCTGTGTCCCAGATGCACCACAGGCTGAGGCAGGGGGATTACTTGAGCCCAGGAGTTCAAGGCCAGCATGGATATCTTCGGGAGATCCTGTTCAAAACCAAAATGGGCACAGCATGAGCTTAAAAAGATCTTTGGGGCTGAGGAACTGGCCCAGTTTGCAGAGAGCTCGCTGCACAAGCTTGAGAGCCTGGGTTTGGTCGCCACATAAGAAGCTGGGTGTGGCAGCATATACCTGTAATCTCTGCACTGGGGAGGTGGAGACACTCACTGCCCAGACAGTCAGACTAATCAGTGAGCTCCAGGTACAGGCAGAGAGCTTGTCTCAAATAATAATACAGAAGACAGGTGAGATGGCTGAAAGTGTACGGGTACCCATTCTCACAAAGGACAACTGAGTCTGATGTCTGGAACCCAAAGTGCGGAAGGACAGAAATGACTCTAGAAAATTGTCTTCTGACTTCATACTCACTCGGTGACAGGTGTATACACACACACACACACACACACACACACACACACACACAGAGAGAGAGAGAGAGAGAGAGAGAGAGAGAGAGAGAGAGAGAGAGAAAGAGAGAGAGAATAGTGAATGATTAAGAAAGAACTCCACAGTTGTCCTCTGGTCTCCACAGTCAATCACACATGCCTCATACACACATGCACACATATGTACGCACAGACATAAGAAGATCCTCACCTAGATATAGCCCCAGGACATTTTGGGAAGGAGCAGGTATTGAGGGGCAGTTTAGAAAATGCTGAAATCTTATAGGAAGATAAGCACATACCATGGTGCATCAAATAGATTCCTGAGTTCTCAGAGATGCCCCAGACGAGCAGACAGTGAAGTGAGGCCACTGCCTTGTCAGGGAAATTGACTTCCAACTTGGAGTTCTGTATTCAGTGGAATAATCAATCAGGGCCGAGAGCAAAACAAACGCGTTCTTAGATATGCAGGAGCGTTAGCGATTCACTTACCACAGTCCTCAGGAAGCAAGTTTCCAGAGAGTGAACTGGCATACAATGAAAAAGAAATGTGGCAAGAGAAGGCGCGGGAGCCAAGGAAGACTGGGAGACACCCAGGAGGATGATAAACAGGATGAAACGGGGACCGAGGAGATGGCTCAGTGGGCAATCTACCTGGCCTGCTACCCAAGCATGAGGACCCGCCTTTGAGCCCCCAGTGCCCATGTAATAAATACCCAAGTGTGGCAGTGAATGTCTACAGCCCCAGTGATGGGGAGACGGAGAGGGGAGGATCCTTGGGGTTTGATGGACAGCCATTCTAGTCCAACCAATGAGCTACAGGTTCACCCACCGAGAAAGTCTTTCTCAGAAAAGGAGGAGTGTGTGTGTGTGTGTGGGGGGGAGATGCTCAGTGATGGAGGAAGACCACAGATGTTGATGTCTGTCCTCCACACACATGTGCACACATATACATGTATACACAAACACACACACATGTGGAAATATAAAATGAAAGGACAAATTAACCAAAAAAAAAATTAGTACTTGTCCCAGCTACTACGAAGGTTAATGGCCACTGTCCATTTGATGAAATTTAGAATCTCTGTGGATACAAATCTTAGGCCATGCCTGGGTGAAATTTTTCGATTAGGTTAATTTACATGGGAAGACGCACACTGGAAGTAGGCTAAGGTTCTTGGCTGAATTAAAGGGAGCAAGTGAGATGAGCACAACCTTTAGTTCTCTCTGCTTCCTGACCACGGATGCGACGTGACCAGTCGCCCCACATTCAGACGGTACCCCTTCAAACTGTGAGCCAGCATAACTCTTTTCTCTGTTGAGAAGCTTTTGTCAGGTACCCTGTCACATCAAGGAAAAAGAATTAATGGTCTAGGAGACCTAGGGGAGAAAAATCAGTATGCCACTGATTTCAGTAAAAACAAAACAAAAGCAAGCAAGCAAACAAACAAACAAACAAACGCCAATAAACCCTCAGTGACTAACACAAAAATCCTAGATACCAAAAAGAACTGAAAAGAAATGTAAGGTAGCATGTGGGACTGAGTTTTAGGCCAGATCTTCCAAGATTTGGTAAAAGTGGAAGTCTAACAAGACTCTTAAGGAGTCTAACAAGAAAGGGAATAAGCAAGACTCTGTAAGTATTTCTTACTTGTCCTATGCACTGTATCAGCCAGCTTTTCATTACTGTAACAAAATACCAGAGGTAGGCTATACTATAGTTATAGAGTAAAGAGCTCTGTTTACATAATGGTTAGGTTGACCAGAAGTCCAAGCACAGGCTCTGTCAGGGCTGTGGCTGACCTGTCACATTGTGTGTGGAGTATGTGTATCTCTTGGTGTGTGTATGGCTGTTTCTCTCTTCCTAGAGAGCCAGAAAAAATGTAATCTTGGAGCTTCCTTCTCAATGGGCTCACCTAATCTAATCACCTCTCAAAGGACACACTTGTAAATTTAAGTTTCTACCCCCTTGACCATTACCATAAAACCTGTTGGTTTGAATTGCTATGTGGATTGTAGAAGACAAATTATCTTCCAAACATTGCACTCTCTACTCTGACAAACAACTGTTTCTACCTCTTTCAGAAGGCAAAAATAAATAACTGTGCATGTGTGCATGCACATGCATGTTTTTTTGTACATGTGTGTATGCATGATTGTTAGTGTATGCATGTGTTTTGTGAAGGTCTGTGCATGTGTGTGCATACACTGCATGCATGATTGTATGCATGCATAATTGTGTGTGCATGTCTATGTGCATGCATATGTTGTGTGAGTGTGTGCATGCACATGCATGCATTATTGCATTATGTGTGTATGAATGACATGCATGTGTGTGCATGCATGTATTTTGTGAGTGTGTATATGCACATGCATGCATGATTGTATATGCAAGTATGTGTGTGCTTTCATAAGTTTCATGACTGTGTGTGCATGCATGACTGTGTTGTGTGTGTGTGCATGTATGTGTGTGTGTGTGCATGCATGTCTTGTGTGACTATGTGCTCATGCATTATTAAATGTGCACAAGTGTGTATGTGCATATGTGTAGGTCGCTCTTTAGTGAGACTCAAGATTCTGCCTGCTTCTGTGCTGAGATCACAAACATGCACCACTCTGCTTTGTTTTTTAATGTTCTGGGAATCAAACTCAGGTACTTGTGTTTGCATTTCAGACATGTTACTGAATGACCCATCTCCTCAGGTCCAGAAAGCTTTAAAAAAACATTGCTTCAGGATGTATGTATGCTGGATAGGTTGTTTTATTTTGTTTTGTCACTTTGACACAAATTCAAGTCATTTAGAAAGAAGTTTTATTTAAGAAGTGTCTCCATCAGACTGTAGGCTCGTCTGGGAGGCATTTTTGTGATTATGGATTAATGTGGGAGCGCCCAGCCATTGTTGGTGATGCTACTTCTGGGCAGGTGGTCCTGGGTACAGCAAGAAAAGCAGATGAAAGAAAGGTGAGCTTTGCGCACAGGCCAGTACACAGCGCTCCTCTGGCTTCTGCTTCAGCCCATGCCTCCAGGTTTTTGCCTTGAGTTCCTGCCCTGATGTCTCTTCAGGATGGACTGTAGGCTGCAAGATGAAATAAACCCTTTACTCCTCAAGCTGCTTTTGATCAGCGTTTAATCAAAGCAACAGAAACCAAATGAGGACAGTGTCCTGATGAGTGAAAAAAAAGCCAGGAAAAAGTCATGTTCAGTTTAGTTCCTGGTCTTGCCTTCCATCTCCACATTATCACAGTGGAGTAGTTGATGTTGGGCTCCTCACACACCCTAAAGTGTTCAGAGAAACATCTCTGTTTTATTCAGTATCTTTCTTCTGGGCCTCTTGTGTGTGTGGTGTGTTAGGAGGAGAAAGAAAACTTTTAGTTCTGTCTAAAATCTAGCCCAACCCAGGCTGCTCTCAAGGTATTTGAGTTGGCAAGCTTCAGGGTCAGTGAGGAAGACACTCGGTTTTGATCTCTGGCCTTCACATGTGCCTGTGTGCATTTGCACATGTGCGCACATGCACACACACACACACACACACACAAACATGCACACACACAGGCATGCACAAAAAAGGGAGGAAGGAGGAAGGGAAGAGAGATGGAGGGAGGAGGAGGGGAAGGAAGGAGGGAGAGAGAGAGAGAGAGAGAGAGAGAGAGAGAGAGAGAGAGATCGCCTAAGCATGTATCAGCCCTGGGATCCCAGGGCCCAGATCCTCAGCTAGCCTTCCGCACCCCCCTTTCTCCCTATTGTCTCCCAAATCTTCTCCACATGTCTGCAGACATCTGCCATCTTCCATTCCCTTCTGGTGACACGCGTTAGCCCCCCACACTAACTTAAGGATCTCAAGGCCCCCTAAAATGATCAGAGGAAGGGGAAAAATGAGAGGCCGAGATTTTCCCGGGGAGACTCAGCCTCCATCCCAATACCCTTTCCAGACATTTCCATACAGTGCCAAAAACCGAATGGAATGAGATGAGGCGCCCAGGGGAGGTGTGCGCCTGTCTCTTCAATGACCCCTTCTTCACTCGGCCCCCTTCCTGTCTTCCCCTCTAGAGAGCCATCCCCCGCAGCCGCCGCTGCTTCCCGACTCTAAGAAAATCATTCCTTATCAGAGCAGCAGTGACACGCTTGGGACAGCAAAGAGGCATTTCGCAAACTATTGATCTGAGAATTTATAATGCCGCTCTTCTCCCGGATGCTGCACCTAACTGCCATTGTGCCTGTGAACACCCCTTCAAAATAGACACACCAACCAGACACAATCTTTCAGCCTTAATAATGTTTTACGTACTTTTGGACTTTTACGACACTACTGCGCTCTCTCGCCCCTGCAAGCTTGTGCCTCCTAATTTCACATTGTTTCCCTATGCAGAGAAAATTCTAGAAAGGCATCCATGTGTCTGTGTTTACAGTCTCTCTCCACCAATAAAAAAATAACCTGCTAAAAGGCCCATTGGCTTCCCGTTATGCGGAGCTCAAATGGCCCTTGGCTTCTTTCAGATTTTTTTTTCTTCCTTTCTTTCCTTTGTTAATGCAATAATGTTGTTGCTTAATTCTTCCAGAAAAAAAAACGTGGCTTCCATCCAAGATGGAAGCGTTCCCTTTTGTAGGCTGGCAATAGACTTAATAACTCTCCATAGTTTTGAGTTATGAGATACTATACAGACGGTTGTATGTCTCACTGGGAGCAAAGATACCTTGAAATTAACCCAGGACAGTGCCAGCATGGAAGCATTTTTGTATAACAGTGTAGCTCAAGACAGGAGCACTGAGCGGTGGAGAGGGCTCACACTTTTCCTGTAAGCACGAAGACCCGAGTTTGGGTCCCCAGAACGTACGTAAAGATGGCTGAAGTGGTGCGTGTCTGTAATCTCAGCTCTTTTGCGGGGAGATGGGAGGCAGAGACAGGGGGCCCAAAAGTTTTTGAGCTAGCTAGTTTTGTGTGTGCGGCAGTGGACAAGAGACTGTTTCAAACAAGAAAGAAGGTAAGGATCAACACCCAAGGTTGGTTTTTGACCTCCACACATACATCATGGTTTACATGTGCTTGCATTCACACACAGAAATATGTATGTACACATGTGCATGTACATACAGATACTTGCATGCATACACACACACACATTCACACACACAATTTTTTTTAAAGGCAGATGTACTACTTGGAAGGGACTGAAGGATTTGGTCCAAGCTCCTCTGGCTCATTCTCCCCGACAGAGGCGCCATCGTCTGCACTGGCCAGAGGATCTTGGGTACACCAAAAATCACACCTTACCAGAGTGATGGGGAGAAGACGGTTTCGGAAACCTCACCACGGTTTTCCCTCGAAGTTAATCAGCATTAGGGTAATTGGCACATTACATCCATTTCAGTGTGGCCAATACAACTCGCAGCTCCGCATCAATAATGAATAATCACGTAATGACCAGCGGTGTGTGCGAGCGATCTGGGCCGGAGCATAATGGATGCTTTGTTGTCTTTGGGGAACTGTATTACCAGCGTGTTACTGATTAGGCTTTTAAAAACGCTCTGGGTTACCTGGGGCCTGAAAGGTGCTCCATCACGCCGACCCGTTCCCCTCCGCACGCACGGAACTTCAGGGTGGCCCGATCTCTGCTTCTGGTTCCCAGGTTTTAAAAATGGAAGCTATGCAGCCCCGAGCATCCATCACTGTGTCCGCTGACTGCTTCCCCCCCCCCCTTTCTTTCTGTTTCCTTCCCCTTCCCCCAACTTTGCTTTTAGAGACGGCATCTGGCAACACCCGGCAATGGCCCTGAGTTATGTCTGTTTTTAGCACAGGGTGCTTGAGCGGGGAAGTCAGGCCTCATTAACACTACGAATGTTGTGGCTTACGGAATGGGCCACTTTAAACACCGCATCGACACGCCAGTGGCTCTCAAACTGCTTTATAGTAGTGCGAGTTTTTATGAGACCTCTCTCCGCATGCGTGTGCACAGGCCTGTGTATTTCCCTAAGGCTCAGCCAGGCACTGCATTTTACAACGTCAGTCTGGCCAGCGGAGAACGGAGCAGTCCAAGAGTCACGTGACACCCACTCGAGCAGTCCAAGAGTCACGTGACACCCACTCGAGCAGTCCAAGAGTCACGTGACACCCACTTGTCAGCTTATCGCTATAGACGCTGAGGTGTGACAGTGACCGGTACATAAAACACTGGATGGCTTTCTGAGCCTGAACATACGTAGGCTTCTCTAGGTTAAGCCTTAGAATATTTCACATCGTGTACAATTAAATGTTTTTATGTACTCTGTGTATGTCCGTGCCGAAGCGTGGAACGACCCCCCCCACCCCCCATCCCCGTCTCTACCTTTGCGGCTGGGTCTCTTGGATCTTACGTTTTTTTCAACTTGGCTGGCGGCCAGAGAGTCACAGTGATCCTCCTGTCTCTGCCCTCTTCCTTTTGGTGCTGGGGTATAGGCGTGTGTGGGACCATACCCAGCTTGTTACGTGGTGGGGGAGAGGGGACTGGGGTCTGAACTCATGTTCTCATGCTTGTGCGCCAACCACTGAGCTGTCTTCCCAGCCGAAGTGTGCTGTTGTACCCGTACCCTTTATTTGATTGTGCTGGCTACGGGAGGCCATTTTCATGCAAGCACATTTTCATAAAACACACTTCTTGCCTGTTCCCCATATCCTCGGTGCCTTCCCCTCTTCCCTGACCCCACCAGTTCCCTTTGACTCCGAAATAGTTTCACTTCTGTTTTGGCATCTTCTGTATCTGCGTCTATATGAAATCTGGAACCTGCAACCGGACGAAAGATGTCTTTCCGAGGCGGACTTAACTCTGCTCAGCGTAACACCCGTTTCCCTGCAAATCACAGCGCACTCTTCCTTACAGCTGGAAATGGTCCCATCGCATGCATGCAAACTACACGTACTTTCTTTATTCTCCATGGACGGACCCGTAGGTCGGTTTCAGTGACTTATCGGTAGGGAAGGCTCTGCAAGAAGCATCCGTGTGCAAGTGTCTGTGCAATGTGTTGCCTTGCTGTCCTTGACCTCTTGGTGAGCAAGAGTGGTAGGTCTGGTTCCCATGGGAGCTCTACTTCCAGGTATTTGAGGAACCTCCATATTGATTTCCACACTGGCCACACCAGTGACGCCCCCCCCCCCCCCCCCCCGCCAGTGGTGCACAAGGACTCCCTTCATTTCCTGTCTTCTGCCAGCACGGCTGGCTGTCATTTGCTTTCTTGATGACCGGCCACCACTCTGACTGAGGTGAGATGAAATCGCAATATAGTCTTAATCTGCATCTCCGATGGTGGGTGTGGTTGAGCATTTGTTTTTGCTGTTCATAGGCCATTTGTATTTTGCCTTTGAAAAGCTCTCTGCAATTACACAGTCCATTTATTGACGGGGAATGCGATGGCTTGCTGTTTAGATCTTTACAATTCTTTGACTGTTCCAGATGTAAATCCTCCATCAGATGGGAACCTAGCAAAGACGCTTTCTCTCATCTGTAGGTTGGACATTCATACAACAGTTGGCTATACTCTGCAGAAATTTTTAATGCTGTGACGTGAAATTTTATTAGTCAGTTGTTGGCACCATTTCCTGAGGGACCAAGTTCTTTGTGGAGAGTCCTCACCTACACTGATATCTTGAAGTGCACCCCCCCCCCACAGTTTCAGAATTCCAGGTCTTACATTAAGTTCTTTAGTCTACTTGTAGTTGACTTTTATACAGGGTGAGAGATAAGGGTCTAATTTCATTCTTCTACATGCAACTAACTAGTGTATGCATCTACATGCAGATATCCAGTGCTTGTGTCTACATGCAGATATGCATGCTTATGTCTACATGCAGATATCCAGTGCTTGTGTCTACATGCAGACATGCATGCTTATGTCTACATGCAGCTATCGAGTACTTGTGTCTACATGTGGATATCTATGCTTGTGTCTACATGCAGCTATCCAGTGCTTGTGTCTACATGCAGATATCTAGTGTTTGTATTTACATGCAGCTATCCAGTGCTTGTGTCTATATGCAGATATCCAGTGCTTGTGTCTACATGCAGATATGCATGCTTATGTCTACATGCAGATATCCAGTGCTTGTGTCTACATGCAGACATGCATGCTTATGTCTACATGCAGCTATCGAGTACTTGTGTCTACATGCGGATATCTATGCTTGTGTCTACATGCAGCTATCCAGTGCTTGTGTCTACATGCAGATATCTAATGTTTGTATTTACATGCAGCTATCCAGTGCTTGTGTCTATATGCAGATATCCAGTGCTTGTGTCTACATGCAGATATCCTGTGCTTGTGTCTACATGCAGATATATAGTGCTTGTGTCTACATGGAGATATCCAGTGCTTGTGTCTACATGCAGATATACAGTGCTTGTGTCTACATGCAGATATCTAGTGTTTGTATTTACATGCAGCTATCCAGTGCTTGTGTCTATATGCAGATATCCTGTGCTTGTGTCTACATGCAGCTATCCAGTGCTTGTGTCTACATGCAGATATCCAGTGCTCCTATTTACATGCAGATATCCAGTGCTTGTATCCCCAGTCTTTTCTGTTTTAAGATACTATCTAGAGGAAAAAGTACGTTTGGGGGATCTTTATGAAAAATCAAGTATCTGTAGCAGTTTATGCTTACACATGGTTCTATTCTATTTTATTGGTGTGTGTGTGTGTGTGTGTGTGTGTGTGTGTGTGTCTGTCTGTCTGTCTGTCTGTCTGTCTTTCTGTCAGCTGGTACCATGCTGTTTTTGTTACCATGGTGTCTTTCTTTTATTTATGTTTCTGTGACAAAACACTCTGCCCAAAAGCAACGTAGGAGAGTTAAGGGTTTATTTCCACTTACACTTGAACATTACAGTCCTTACTGAGGGATCTCAAGCCTCCTTGCTATTCCACAAAATATTAACTCTGACCAGGGCACTCATTTTCAGAGAAGTAGAGCAGGGACCGTGGAGGACGCTGCTGGCTGGCTGGTTCCCAGGCTCACACTCAGCTGGCTTCCTCACAGCTCAGGACCGCCAGCCTACGGATAGTGCCACCCACAGTGGGCTGGGCCTTCTCACACCGATTAACAAAACAGTTCCCCACAGACACTCCCACAGGCCAATCTAGGCTACTCTTCAACTGAGGCTTTCTTCTCAGTTGATTCAAGGCTGTATCAGGTTGGCAGTTAGAAAGCTAACCAGGACATAGAATATACATCTACACAGCACACTCATAACATTCAAACCCATCCGTTCTCCTCCCACAGGACTCATACACTCATGCAAAGCATACCTTCACACAAACACACTCACATGCCCAAACTCGCATACTCCCTTAAAGGCATGTATTTAAACCCACATATTCAAACTCCAACACACATTCAAATACACACACATACACACACACACACACACACACACACATTCATACATTCAAACTTCTACCACATTCCCATATATTTGAACTCACACACACTCACACACTCTCTTGTGCCCTTTGCCTGTGTCAGGAAATGCTGTGACTGACAAGCATAGGAATAGGCTGTATAATTTCGAAGTAGCTGACTAGAGAAATTAAATATATCAATATTTTATTAATAACTCTTCAGGTGCTCTGGGCCTGCCAATATTCTCTGGGCACAGCAATTTTCATTAAAGTGTGGCATCCCAACCCTTCCCAGTGTGGCTCACCCCAATTGATGTTTATCTATTGATCTCGTAGTTTTCAAGCTTGCAGAACACATTTATTACTCATGATAGGTTTCAGTGGATTCCTTGGGTTTTCTACAAAACCTTGCCATCTGAGAATAGGAACAATCGTTATTTCTTTTCCTGTCTGGATACTGTTCATTTCTTTTTCTTGCCTAATTGCCTGGGCTAGGACCACTAGAAGTAGCCAGAGTGGGTGGCCCTGGTTTGTTGCCATGGTAACTCATTCTTAAAACAAGGCGCGTGTCTGGGAAGATGTGCTTTGGGGGCATATCCTACAGCAGCGTTCTCTGAGTGAGTTCCTGCATTCAAGTAGTAAACAATGTAGCAGTTTGAGGCTCACGCACATATTATTAAAATCCAAAGGTAACCCCATCTAAGTTTAGCGCTTACACTCACCCAAGATTACTTTCCAGGGGGAAGATGATTGAGTGCTGGTATTGTGTAGGATTGTTGTTGTTGTTGTTGTTTTTCTTTTTTTGGTGTGTGTGTGTGTGTGTGTGTGTGTGTGTGTGTGTATGTAGCTAATTACAGTTGGTTTTATGTTATTGTTATTGTAAAACTGGCTCACAATGTACCAGTTTTGCCCGCACCCAGCATAGAGGTGCCTCTCATTCCCTTACCCTAATGTTCCAAGGCTCACCTTACTTTTCCTGAGTTCTTTGGGTCCTTTCTTGGATATAATCCTCTGATGTGCAAACAGGTTCTCCTGTGGGCAGGAGTGGTGCGCGCCCTCTTTCTAGGTCTCTCACAGCATAGCACAGAAGTCTAAGGGCACACACGCTGTCAGAGCTGAACTGGGGACTGCGTTCAGAGACGTAGGACAGTGGGACTGTTGGACGTGTGTCCCCAGACGCCAGCACATCCAAGCAGCTGGGCTCTGCTGTGGGCTCTGCCTTGGACTCATGGTGCAATCCTGGGTCCTCAATATTTCTTTCAGTTTCATATATATATATATATATATATATATATATATATATATATATATGAAATAGCACCTCTACCTGCCACCACCAGCCCAGTCCCCTCCCTTTCCTCTTTCACCCTTCACACACACACACAAGAGTGCTGCTTCAGAGTGGAAAGTTTTGTAAACATTGCTTTGCTACTGAGCCCAGGAAGGAGCCGAGTATCTTTGAATAAAAGGGGATGACACCTGCACGCATCGTCACGTCAATCTTCAAGGTCTTGAGCTGGCCAGGCACATTTGAGGATGCTCTGTAGTCTATATGGAATGAGGGAAATGGGGAGAGAGAGAGAGAGAGAGAGAGAGAGAGAGAGAGAGAGAGAGGGTTTCTGGAGGAGGAGCAAGCCATGGCAGGAAAGAGGAAGTGTTTCTTCTGACTGCTGATGCAGCTGTTGAGGGGAGAGCGCTGCAAGGCCCTCACCCTGCCCCTGTGCTCTCTACTGGGACAGAGCCCCACCTTCCCGAGAGACACCACACTCCGTCCCTGGGCTTTCTCTGCTGAGGCTGAGCCATGTAGAATGGTTCTACACGGGTGGCTGGAAGGAGGAGGGCCTCCTGGCGCTCTAGGGGACTGGGGGACAAATATACCTTTGCCTCTTCCCATCTGGTCTCCCAAAGGTCCTGGCAGGACCATTCGACAAATGGTCACCATGGTTACTCTGAGGTTAATTTCTGTGTGTGTACGTGCGTGGTGTGTTCACACATGTGTATTCTGGAAGTCAGAGGTCAATGTTGATCGTGTGTGTGTGTGTGTGTGTGTGTGTGTGTGTGGTCATGTATGCTGTGGAGAGGTCTGCCTTTCTCCTTTTCTTCTTCCTTCCTGGTTTCCTTTTTCCTTTCCTTATTTTAAAAATTGGGAGCTGTGCTTTAAGATAGTTTCTTTAAAAATGGCATATATGTATATTTGTGTGTGTGTGTGTGTGTGTGTGTGTGTGTGTGTGTATTTGTGGGGGTAATAGTGGTACATGCATGCAATTGTGTCTAAGTGGAGGTCACAGGCTAACTTTTGGGAGTTGTTTCTTGTCAAGGTGTTGAAAAGTAGGCGCTAACACTGAGATGTTACAAGGCAAAAATTTTACTTTTCTGGGCAGGCCAGACTTACACTCTCCTCAGAAGTAGGAGAATGAAAGCCTAGACCAGAAGCAAGAGGACCCTTGTATAAAAAAGCTATCAAGTGATTACAAAAGCGGAGTTTTGTAGCTCTTTTTATAATTGTGGGAAAGGTGCATGTTCCAGGTTTATGGTCAGACAGTTAACATACCATGAAACGTTTTCTGGCTGGTCCATTCTTGGAACAATGGAAACTGTTTACAATGTGTAATTCACAAGATTATCAAGAAAAGACAAATCCCCAAACCAAACCCAAAAACCCAAGTTGACTTCTAGGTAAGGACATGACCAATGTCTAATTAAAAAGAAAAATGCAAGTCAGCTGTCCTTTAGTATTTCACTCTTGAGCCTTCCTAGGGTTCAACTGTGGGTCCTTGGTCTTGTTGGCAAATGCCCTTAACTGGGGAGACATCTCATTGGTCCATAAGTATCTTCTGGCAGGAGAGACTGAGCTTGAGGCCCACCCCTCTGCAATTACCCACTGATAAGTTGACATGGGAGTTGGAATATTCATATACCAACCTTTTTGATCATTGTTGCTTGGGTGGTATTGTTTTGAGACACAGTCTCTGTGTAGCCCTGACTGTCCTGGAACTCAGTATGTAGTTCAAGCTGGCCTTGAACTCAGAGATCCACCTGCCTCTGCCTCCCGAGTGCTGGGATTAAAGGTGTGTACAACCAAGACCTGGCTTCATAGACCATCTCTTTCTTGACACATCCTTAGGTGCGGACATGCAGATCCTTGTCAGGGAAGGCACAAGGGGTAATTATGACTGTGTCTGCCTCATTCCCTGACTCACCAGGAAACTCAGGCTCAAAACCCTGGCTGGCTATGTTTAACTTCTGTTAAGGTTTGCTTCTGATGTGCTCCTTATAGGGCCATGTGTTGAAGGGTTGTTCCCATGATTATGGAGCTATTTTATAGCGTGTGTAACATTTAAGAGGTGGGGTCTGGCCAGCAGAGATTGAGATGGGCCTTTGAGGGTTGTATCTTCCCTGGGTTTTCATCTAGGGCTTTGCCCTATTAGACATGGCAACCAGAGCAGTAAATATCAGTCCCAGCTAGATCCGTGGTAATGGTAATAGAGCCATTGTTATTCCCTATGGGGTCAGTACATCATCCTGAGAGTCCCTCCTTCTTCTGCTGCAAGGCATCGTGGGAGAAGCTAGTGTTTACAGGAAGTGTAAAGTTGACTGAAAGGTGGTTTCTATGATGGAGCTTCCATTCAGTTGCTATGCATGATGAGATGTGACTTTGTGGTGACGCTTTGGGGTCACACACTTCTTGTGAGGAACCCCTCACTCATGCTTGGTAAGCAAGTCCCATAATCTCATCAATCCCAAGTTGGACTTGGATGGGATAGTACTTTGGCCTATCCTTGGTACCCATCTGGGGTGACTAGATGTCTCCCAGGAAGAGTGAACATGACCCAGGCACTCTCTGTCCCCTGGTCTGCTACAGTGTGAGCAGCCAGTGCTCTGTGCTCCCACCGTTGTGAAGTGAACCACTCTGCCGTTTCCTCTCCACTGTGTGAGGCTGAAGGGTTGAAGCCCTTTCCTTTAAGTTGTTTCAGTCCAAAGCCAACATAAGATGTCTGTCACCTTCCTCAGCAGTTCTTGCTAGTTTTCTTCCTGCTCCGTTTCTTTGCTTTCTAGCTGTGGTTGCGATGTGACCAGCAGCTTCGTGCATCTGCAGTCAAGAGGAACCATTAGCTGAGACGGTCCCTTCCTTCCTCATGTCACCTCTTGTCAGGTGTCCTGTCACAGCTAAAAGGAGAGAAACGGATGGGTTTTCTTAAAAGAGCCCAGCACAGAGAAACACAGGTGAGAGGCAGAAGCCAGAAACACACATGTACACATCACAGAACCAGTCCTAACAATTTCCCCGATCGACCAGAAGCTCACAGAGCGTCATGAAGCTGACTGCCCCACAGAACCAGGTAATCCAACCTGCCAATACTTTCATTTCCAACTTCTGGCTCTCAGAACAGTGAGAGACTTTGTTTCACTTTGTGGCAACTTGTGACAACAGTCCAGGAACAAAATCCTCTGCTCCAGAGAGAATCACACCATAGTCATCCAAAGGACAGATGCCAGCATTTGGCTGGTGCAGACGATTAGCAATGCACTGATTTTTCTTCTATACTAGATGGCTTACATACAGTACGTGGTGGTTGGCTTTTATTTTCATTCTAACACAACTTAGACTCACCTGGAGAAGGAGCCCCAGTGAAGTGTTGTCTAGATTAGGCTGACCTCTGAGTATGTCTGTAGGAGGTTGTCTTGATTATGTTAACTGTTGTGGAAAGACCCAGCCCCCCCCCCCCTGGACAGCACCATCCCCTAGTTTTGGGCCCTAAACTGTGTAAGAGCAGAGAACAGTAGCTGAATCTTCACTGATGGATTTCCTAGATCAGATGTGGCCTGAAGACAGATCTGTGGGGGATTGTCTTGATTGATAATCGATGTAGGAGGGCCCAGCCTACCATAAGTGGCACCATTTTAAAGTATGTGGGTTTTGGGGTGTATAAAAAGCTGGCTAAACACCAGCCTGATGAAACCAGCAAGCAGTGTCCTCCGTGATGTGCTGGAGTTCCTGCCCTGACTTCTTTAAGTGGTGGACTATGACCTAGAAGAATAAGCCAAATAACCTTTTGCTGCCTTAAGTTGGTTTGGTCAGAGTGCTTTATCACCACAACAAAATGAGAACTGAATGCTACTTCTCGCCTCCTCTGATTCCGGGGAGCTTCCAGAATCTTTACTGTTCTGTGACATGTGGTTGTCTCTGAACTCACATTGTTGTCTGGGTGATTCATGCTGTCTCATCTTTGGAGCCTCCACTGCAATGTTCATCAGTAGAACATTTGCCCGGGTCTCTCAGTGAGGGGCTGGGGCGTGGCTCAGAGGTAGAGCCCCTGCCTAGAATCCCCCAGTGAGGGGCTGGCGTGTGGTTCAGTGTTGGAATGCTTGCCTGGGAGGTTAGAAATACTGGCTTCCATCTCCAATATTGAAGATAGACAGACAGACAGGAGAAAGGAAGGGAAGGAGGGAAGGAGGGAAGGAGAAAGTAAAATAAAAGGAAGAAAGAGATGGAAGGAAGAAGGGAAGGGGGAAGGAACAGCGGTCACTTTGGCTACTATGTATAGAAAGTTCTAGAAAAACGAGGGAGGGAGTATGGAGCTCAGATGAGGATGTTGGTATTTCAGTTTGACGTGCCTAGGCTGAGGTACTTGGCTCCACAGTAGGTTAAGGGAGAGTTGCCCTGAATCCATACATTGAAACTCTGAATCCATACATTGAAACTCTGAATCCATACATTGAAACTCTGCCTTCCACTGCCCTGCCACACAGCCTAGTTTGGAAAGAGAACCTTGGAAGATGTAGTTACGGTAAAGTGAAGTTGAGGAGGTGGGCCTGCATCCTATCTGAACGCCAGCAATTTTACAGAGACGGCGAAGTAGAGAGGAGACTAGAGCACACACAAGAGAGAGAGAGACGACCACGCAGGGATGCTGTGAGGAGACAGCCTCTCTCTCTCCCCGAGGCCTCGGGAACTGCCAATGAGTTCCAACCTCAAGCTTTCAGTTTCTCAAATTGTGAGAAAACAGGATTGTAATAGTCAATCACCCCGACGGTGCATTTTGTTCGGCAGCCGAGCTGACTAATACACACGCTTTGTTACAAGAGCTGAGCTAATAATACATACTGTTTTGTTTCAACAGTCAGCTGACCGAGGCACACCTTCTTCTTACTGCAATTGAACCAACACACATCCTTTTGTTATAACAGAAGTGCTAACGCACATTTTTCCTGTTATAGCAGCTAAACTTTATAATAGTAACACCCCTTTATAATAGTAACTGAGCTAATATGTATCCTTTTGTAAAGGAGCTGACTAATACATAAGGTTTGTTAGAGCAGCTGAGCAGACTTACCTAGACTGCTTGTTCAAACTATCCAATGAGCTGTTTTCTCTCCCTGTGTTCCTCCTGGTGTCTCCTCTCTGAGATCCTTACTGTCTGTGGCTCTAAGGACTGCATTTCCCATGGACCACCAGCAGACACATTCTGACTGTGTCCTTTGCTGCTGGATCTCAGGATTTCTTCTCAAAGACAGCTAGAGAACTTACTCAAACATTTCAAACTGAGCCTTCACTGCCCCCCACGCTTACAGCAATTCCCAAGCAAATGAAAGTCACTTTTACATTATGGAGTTGGACCAAATTAGCATTTAGCAAAGAAAGGGGTTTCTTCCTTTTTTTTTCCCCCTCTCTCTCTTCAAATCATATAACTCTAAATTACCTTCAATTTCCTAAATGGAATTTGGCTCGTGACTCACTCTGGTATGGAGTAGTCTGTAATGAGATTATATTATGTTTGGGGGAAAACATTCAAATGACCAAGATAATTAATTTTGCATAACAGCCAACATCTATTGAGATCCTGAGCTGTAACTCCAAGTCCCAGACCTCTGGAGCCCCTGGGGGTGGCGATGTTTCTTTCAAAATATAGCAACAGTGACAATTCTGTGGACCCAAGAAAACCAAAGGTGCAGGGCTGGGGATGTTGGGATCGTTTTTTTTGTCCTGAACACCTTCATATTTTCTTAGAGGCTGTCATTTCTGGGAGGAGCTCTTCAGGGATTGTAAAGATAAAATAAAGCTGGGGAGATGGTTCAGTGGCTAAATCACTTGCTGCTTAATTGTGGAGACCAGAGTTCAAATCCCTCAGAAGCCATGTAAAGCCTGATGGGGAAATTGTCTGTCTGTCTATCTGTCTATCTATCTATCTATCTATCTATCTATCTATCTATCTATTCTCAATGTTTCTGTGGTGAGGTGGGAGACAGAGAAAGGAGGATACTTAGAAGCCCCTGGGTTAACTAACCTAGCAGACACAGCAGTAAAGAACAAAAGAGGAACCTTGTCTCAAACAAGGTGGAAGGCAAGTGCTAACACCCAAGGCTGTCCTCTGGTCTCCACACATGTGCTCTGGAATGCATGCACTGGCAAACACACACGCTAAAACAAACAAACAAACAAAAAGGAAGAGCGTCATCCCCAGAGGGCTTGAGAACCCTTTGGGGATCCTTCTTAGTATTGAAAATGATGGTGCTGTCTCTGGGTTCAGTAGTGATTGTGTGTGTGTGTGTGTGTGTGTGTGTGTGTGTGTGGCGCGTGTGCACACCCACACATGTGCATGTGTGTGCACATGACTGTGTGCATATGAATGCATATGTGCTCATGAATATATGTGTAGGCATGACTGAGTGTGTGCACATGAGTGTGTGCACATGAATTAGTGTGTGTTCACATGAGTATGTGAGTATGTATGCACCTGGGTGCATGTATATGTATCTGCTTTTAAAAGGAAAGACCGAGATTAAACTCATCTCCACCCCTGGAAACCAGGAGGCTTTATTTGTGTTCTTTGAACAACTGGGAAGGATTTGACCAGAGCAATTTTCTGGTTCGGATTCCTTGTTAAAATCAGAACTCGCCCAGAAAAAGCTCAGAAAAAGCCAGGAGGACCTGGCAGAGTGCCCACATCCTCACATATCTTTTGGCTCTATCTACTTCTAATATGATCCAGGAATATGTGTTAGCTTGAGAACCAAAGATCCTACATCTTCATTTAAGATCTGTTTCTGAGAGTATGGCTTTTTAAAAATCCCTGTATCCACACTGATTGTACCTGAATATTGGTTCTGTGCACAATATTCAAAAGAACCAGCATGCCCACCAAATGGAAGTGTGGATGGGTACAACCGAGTACTAGTGATATCTATTAATATTATTATACTCAATGAAAACATTAATAAGCCATGAAAAAGAAAGACAGCTCTGAGACACACTTCAATGTGGACAGGCTAGCTTTGAAAACAGGATGGCCAGCGACAGAAGCCCGAGTTTCCACATGGACAATTCCACTCCAAAGTTTTGGTTTGTAAACAGAAGTCACTTCAGGGAGTTTAATGGGGGTCTTAGCAATGTCTTTTAATATGAACTGTCTCTTGTGATAGACAGATTCTAGCAGAGTGAGCCATGGCACCTGATAATTCTAATCTTGGTCACTCTCCCATTCTGAGTCCTGATGCACCTAAGGTTGGTTTTGGCCAGCAAAGGTAACTCTATGTAGCTCCCCAAAGGGGACCCCAGATGCTCCATGGCAATGGAACCATGTGGATAAGACCCAAGCCGCACGAGGAGCAGCCTGGGACATGCCATCCCAGGGGAACTTCCAAATAATACTGTCTTCACTGACACATGTGTTGTAGAGACACACCTGGCATCTCACAGATCCCCGAACTATCTCTGAAGAGACAGTCACTGTTCTTGGTTGTGCATGACACAGCTGAGGCTGCTGAAGATAGTTCTGATTGCATCCTTGGCTTGCAGCCATCCTCCCCCACCCCCCACAGTCTCCTCTTACACGGCTGTGTCACATGCATGCTTTGGTCCTGTTGGCACCCAGATCTTCAGCCTGGTGCTCCGGGAGGATCTCCCTGATGGTCTGACTTGACCCATCAACTTGAGAGGATCTAGAATCACCTAGGAGACACACCTCCGGGCATCTCTGGGAGGATCTAGAATCACCTAGGAGACACACCTCTGGGCATCTCTGGGAGGGAGACTCTAGATGGACTTCCTTGGAGAGTGTGGGGAGCAGCATCAGGTGGACGGAGGTCCTGGCTAAATAAGGAGAAAGCCATCTGAGCACCAGCGTGTTCGTCTCTCTGCTTCCTGACTGCAGATGCAGTGTGACCAGCTGCCTAATGCTTCCTGCCGCCAAGGCTTACCTGCCATGATGGGCTGCACCCTCAAATCATGAACTGAAGCAAGGCCACCCTTCAGAAGCTGCTTTTGTTGGGTGCTTTTTGTCACAGCAGCGAAAACTAACTGATACCATCTCCAGATTCTCCTCTGTGTCTGGTGTGTTTGGAGTCTCCACTGCCCAAGCTAAGTCTACTGGGGGTTCATGGCTAGTCTGCATTCCCCACAGAATCAACAGGATGAATGTATGTGTGGCCATGTACACATATTGTGTAGATATATTTGCATGTGTATTTACACATGTGTATTTACACACACATATATGCAGGTGTATATTAAGAAATTGAGACTGGCATACCTCTAATCTGCAGCCCTGATAGGTGCACTGAAGTGCTGGAATAATCGATGTTTTGACCACTAAGATCATCCTGGGCAGAGCTCTCTTTGCCTTAGAGAGGCTCGTGCCTTTTCCCTAAAAGACCTAAAGCACACGGGGGAGGGGTGGCCGTGGAAGGCACAGTATGGAACTGGGATGAAGATGTACTTTCCATAAAGTCTGTTGACTTATGGAACCTGGGAGACTGAAGTGCTGTCCACACAAGCGCGAGGACCTGAGTTCAACACCCGAGCACCCACAAGAAGAGCCAGACAGAGAAGCACACGCATGCAATCCTAGAGGTGGAGAGGCAAGGTCAGGAGAAGCCCTGGCTAGTCAGCCTAGGAAAATTGGCAAGCTCCAGGTCCAATGTGAGACCCTTTATCAAAACCATAAGCTGAAGGACATAAGAGATGGCTCAGCGGTGAAAGCACCTACTATCAGGCCTGCCTAGAATCCCTAGTGAGGGCCTGGGGGTGTGGCTCAGTGGTAGAGCCCCTGCCTAGAATCCCCCAGGGAGGGGCTGGGGTGTGGCTCAATGGTAGAGCCCCTGCCTAGAATCTCCCAGTGAGGGGCTAGGGTGTGGCTCAGTGGTAGAGCCCCTGCTTAGAACCCCCCCAGGGAGGGACTGGGGGTGTGGCTCAGTGGTAGAGCCCCTGCCTAGAACCCCCCAGGGAGGGACTGGCGGTGTGGCTCAGTGGTAGTGCCTCTGCCTAGAATCCCCCATTGAGGGCATAGGGGCATGCATAAGGCCATTTATCTAATGCCCAATCTTAAGAAAAAGAAAGAATCGCCCAATCCCCACAATGAAATCAATCTCCCAGGGAGACGTTCTGAGGCTCCCCACAGTGAAAAGGCATACACAGCAGGGAGCACCATGTGTGGCCTGGAGTACCAGGTGTGTCCCAGAGCTCCGTGCCAGGTAAGTGCTGACTTCACAGACACACATGAAGGTGCGTTGGTGTTGGCTGATGAATGTGTAAAATCAATAAAGGCAAGTTAATTAAAAAGGAACAAGCTGTTGCCTGGGGCAGCGGAACTCAAATGTTTATGTGGCTGAGAGTGAAGGTGCAAAGCGAATACCGTGCTGCTCTCTGTGCTTCTTCTGGGCTGTTGGTCCAAGGCAGATAGAGTACGAGGGCCAAAGACTGTGTGGCTCCAGGCCAGCGTTCTCAACCTGTGGGTCGTGACCTCCACAGGGATGGCACATCAGACATTTACATTCTGATTCATAACAGTAAGAAAATTGCAGTTATGAAGTAGCAACAAAATAACTCTGTGGTTTGGGGTAGCCACACTATGAGGAGCTGTATTAAAGGGTTGCAGCACTGGGAAGGTTGAGAACCGCTGCTCTAGGCAGCGATGTGTGTGTGAGGCACACATGTGTAGCTGGTTCTGAATTTGGGGCTGGTTACAGTTTAAACGTGAAATGTCTCTGTCTCAGTTAGGGTTTTACTGCTGTGAACAGACCCCCACGACCAATGCAATTCTTATAAGGACAACATTTAGTTGGGGCTGGCTTACAGGTTCAGCCCATTATCATCACCAAAGTGGGAACAGGGCAGCACCCGGGTGGGAAGAGCTGAGAGTTCTACATCTTCATCTGAAGGCCTCTGGGAGAAGAGTGGCTTCCAGACAGCTTGGATGAGGGTTTTAAAGCCCACACCCACAGTGGCACTACTGCAACCAGGCCACACCCACTCCAACAAGGCCACACCCACTCCAACAAGGCCACACCCACTCCAACAAGGCCACACCCACTCCAACAAGGCCACACCTCGAAATAGTGCCATTTCTTGGGCCAGGCATATTAAATCACCACAGTGTCTATATTAGTTACTGTTGTTGCTGTTGTGACTAAATGCCTGAGAGAAGCAATCTAAGGAGGGAGGGTTTATTTTACCTCACAGTTCAAGTGCACAGAGCCTGTCCTAGCTGCAAAGAAGCAGGAATCTGAGGCTGCTGGTCACGTGGATCCAGCCAGGAAGCAGACGGAGGTAGATGCCGGTGCTCAGCTCTGATGCTCCTTTTTATTCAATCTGACACCCCAGTCCGTAGAATGGTGCTGTCCACAGGTAGGTTGCGCCTTTCTACCTTGGTTAACCTCATCCCAGAGGCTGTTTCCAAGGAGATCTGAAGTCTCAGCAAGTTGACCGAATGACCCATCACAGTTCCCAACAAGCTCAAGTGTTTGGAACGCCGAGTTCCCCCTTGGGTGGCTGTCTGGAGGACTGCGGAATCTTGTGGATACAAGTCCCAGCTGGTGGATTTAGGACGGTAGGGATGGGCCTTTGTGGCTGTGCTGGCCAGTCTTATGTCAACTTGACACCAGTTAGAGTTATCTGAAAGGCAGGAACCTCAATGGAGAAAATGCCTCCATAAGACCCTGCTCTGAGGCATTTTCTGAATTAACGACTGATGGGGAAGGATGCAGCCCACTGTGGGTGGTGCTACTCCGGGCTGGTGGTCCAGCGTTAAGTAAACGATCGAGCAAGCTATGAGGGGCAAGCCAGTGAGCAGCACCCCTCCATGGCCTCTGCCTCAGCTCCTGCCTCCGGGTTCCTGCCCTGCTTGAGCTCCTGTCCTGACTTTCTTCACTGATGAACACGGAATGTTCAGTGATGAGTATGAAGTATAAGCCAGAGAAACCCTCTCCTCCCCGATTTGGTTTTTGGATCATGGTGCTTCGCCGCAGCAATAGAAACTCTACCTAAGACGGTAGCTTAAGCAGACTTCTGGTTTGTCTTGCTCCCTATCTTACGTGATGTGAGGAGTTCCAAACACTCATTCCCACCGCCACAGCTCTGGAACAACACGCACAAGCTCCCCCGAAACCAGGAGCCCAAACTAACTTTTCCTCTCTTTGTCTTCATCAGGTATTTGGTTGCAGCAAACTCAGAATTGCTGGTTTGGAAAACCCCACAGACTCTAGCCTTTGGACAAGCCAGGAATCATGGTTACATCTTGCTTCTCACATCGGAGCAAACACGATGCCTGAAATTTACCCAAAGTGTCTATTATCGTATATTATGCCAGGAAACAAACTACTGTGTAGATTGAAAGCTTACCCCCCCACACACACACACACTTTATATGTTTGGGCATCTCCAGATCTTAGAACCTCAACATCTTGGTTGAGTTCACCTCCGTTGTGGGTGAGCTGCTGGTGGCTACACTCCCCAGGGTATTACATGCTCCAGCAACAGTTGGGCTTGTTGCCATGGAGACAGCAACAGTCCAAGACAGACAACACTTGTGCACACGCTCTTGAAGCCTAGCCTCCTGATTGGCTTGCATTCATTTTTGCTGCATCTCATTGGCCATTGTAATTCCTGTGATCAGACTAGATTCAACGCGTACAAACTGCTTGCACCTGCTGGTGGAATGCTGCAGGGTCCGGAGGCAAAGGGGGTAGATTCAAGGAGGGCTGGGAAAATGGGAACATTTGTTAGCATTCCAGAAGATTGTTAAATTTCTCATTTTGATAATAGAATTTGATCTTAAAAATTAAATCATTTGGGCCAGGTGGCGGTGGCACACACCTTTAATCCCAGGAGTCAGGAGGCAGAAACAGGTGGATCTCTGAGTTTGAGACCAGCCTAGTCTACAGAGTGAGTTCCGGGACAGCCAAGGCTATACAGAGAAACCCTGTCTCAACAAAAACCAACAACAAAAAATATCATTTAGAATTCAGTTATCCACTAATGGCCCTTAGGGGCTGGGGAAAATGCCCCGTGGGTAAAGTGCTTACTGTACAAGTACAAAGATCTGAGTTTGAGCCCCTGAACCCACACAGAGAAGCCAGGTGTGGTGATAGATGCTTGTAATCTCAGCACTGGAGAGGGGAGACAGGAGGATCCCTGGGGTTCTCTGGCCAGCCTAGCCTCACTGGAGAATTCCAGGCCAGAGAGACCCTAGCTCAAAAGACTCATGATGTCTGAGGAATGACAGCCAAGATTATCCTCTGGCCCACATATACACACGTGCATGCATGCATTGGTGTGCGTGAGCATGGTCAAGGGAAGGGATCTTTCACGTACAGCCACTCCTGGCTGGGAGAGAGGAGTTTGGAGGTGGCGAGCAGAAATTCTCAGGGTCGGCGAGGGTCCCTGCTGGGCAGACACTAATGGGAGGCTGAGGTAAATCTCCCTGAAATGAAGCAGGAAGGAACAGACAGGATTGAGCTACAACATTTCTAATGACTTGTCTTCAGGTATTCTAGGAAAATCTGTGTGTGTTAAATAAGAAGAGTGAGATTAACCCCTAGATGAAGCCCAAGAGAAAGTGTTAGTCAACTCCTGGAGTTGATTTCAGACAGGTGCAGACTCGCCACTTTGTAACCAGCCTAGCAGAAATGAAGGTGTTCTAAAGAGATGCTCGCATACCAGACTATCGAAACAATGGGTCCCTGGTGAAATGGGGACTTCCCTAGAAATCTCAGGCTTGGAGAAGGAAAAGGCCCCACCTGATGGGGAACGTGTTTCCAAGGAGGTTTTACACAGTTCTAACAGCTTGCCAGACTTCCTTATGCTGTGAGGCTGAAGCCCAGACAAGGACGGGCCAATGGTGGGCGGACCACACCTTGACTGACTGGGTCTACTTAGATATGCATATCCTTGGCCTCTGTTTAAACATTGATCTCATTTTAGGGCCCTAAAGATAGACTGGGGGGGGGTCCACCAAATCTCTTTGACCCTCTCTTCAATATGCCCCCATTGACTATATCAGTACATCTCCTAGTTCTGCTTCTCACTATTGATTTGGCTCTGTTATTGGCTTAGTGAGTATAGGTAGCCGGATCTGACTTGGGGTACCAGTTCTTATACCCCAAATGTAATAATTTCTCAGAAGTTATATACCCCTCAGGTCTGGCATGGGATCATGCTTCAGTGGTAGAGCACCTGCCTAGAATCCCCCAGGGAGGGACTGGGGGCGTGGCTCAGTGGTAGAGCCCCTGCCTAGAATCCCCCAGGGAGGGGCTGGGGGCGTGGCTCAGTGGTAGAGCTCCTGCCTAGAATCCCCCAGGGAGGGACTGGGGGCGTGGCTCAGTGGTAGAGAACCTGCCTAGAATCCCTCAGTGAGGGGCTGGGGGCATGGCTCAGTGGTAGAGCTCCTGCCTAGAATCCCCCAGGGAGGGGCTGGGGGCGTGGCTCAGTGGTAGAGCCCCTGCCTAGAATCCTCCAGGGAGGGACTGGGGGCGTGGCTCAGTGGTAGAGCTCCTGCCTAGAATCCCCCAGGGAGGGACTGGGGGCGTGGCTCAGTGGTAGAGCACCTGCCTAGAATCCCCCAGGGAGGGACTGGGGGCGTGGCTCAGTGGTAGAGCCCCTGCCTAGAATCCCCCAGGGAGGGACTGGGGGCGTGGCTCAGTGGTAGAGCCCCTGCCTAGATGAGGGGCGGGGGTGTGGCTTAGCAGCAGAGCACCTGCCTCGCCTATACAGGGTACCAAGTATCAGTCCCAGCACCTCAAAGAGAAACAGAGTAAGAGAGGAAACAAGCCCTCGACAGACCTCCATCCTAAAGGGGGTGGCGCTCTTGTGTTTGGTTGACTCCCGTACCAGTTCTCAAGGCAGCCTCTCCCTGTGAGTTCTCCTGTGGGCTCCGTTGTCTGTTGGATTAGACGCTTCCAGAAGGCAGGGGATCTTGCAAGGGCTATCTCCGCAGCACTGGTGAGGTCCCCAGAAGTTTCTGTTGATGTGCTGCCCTATCCCCTTCCCCGGAGTACAGAGTCTGATTGCTTCCAGGGACATCAATGGAGAATAGCCTCGCTGAGCTAAGTACAGAGTTCTTCCTTGACAAGCCCTATTCCTTCTGGACAGCCTTGAAACGAGCCAGAGATTTCTTTACACGGAAATAGGAAGGTCCGTATTTCTGGTGGGCGCAGAGCCATCCTGTGATCCCAGCCTTCGCTTGCCTGCCAGGGAGTTAGCGAGACAGACGGCAGAACTATGCTGGTCTTCGGAGGCTGAAACAAATACTACTTCTAAGGTCCTGGATCCAAAGGACTCTTTCACTGGGGGACCCTAAGCTAACAATGCTTTGGTGTAGGGCTTTCCTTGAGCCCAGTTTCATCTTTCATAATGTCTCTCAACGGCTCCGGAATGTGTGAGCAAGTTTCTTGACCGATGGTAATTCCGTGGTGATCGCCACTCACTGGAGGAACACGGCAAATAAAGATAAGCCCGATTCATACGTATTTTCAAGCATGTTGCAATGTGAGCGAAATTAACTTTGGTAAGCAAGACCCCCCCCCCCCTGACAAAGATGGGGATGTTGGAAACTGCTCTGGACTCTGAAAATGAATTGAGAGGCTAAAAAGAACGAGCTGGTAAGAAGAGAGTGGAAATTTGGTTGAGGGTGGTGCAGTGGGGGAGGGGTGTGTGTGCGGAGGCGGGGAGCGGAGCGCTCTCCCAGGAGTACAATACAAGAATTTATTCTTTTTTTCTCTAGCATCTTTCACAGAGAAGTTTAACCAAATGTCCCACGGCTAATTGCAGACTATGCACATACAAGCAGAAGTCTGCGATTTAATAAATGGTTGAAGTCGGAAGGCTCGTAAGGATCACTGCAGAGGTGGGCAGCTGGGTCCGCCAGGGAGCACTGTGAACGAGAAACAGAGTGGTCTCCTGGAGAGAGATCGTACAGAGGGGCGTCGTGTTATCAGGAAGTTAAAGAGGCACTCAGAAGTCTTAGAGGCAGGAGTGGACATACCCTCGCCGCCGGCGGAGGAGGGAACTGATCTGAGACAAGGAGGCTTCGGACCAGTTCTGTGTGGGGATATGTGACACGTTAGGAAATTCCCTGAAGGACATGTGGTTTGAAGGGCAATGTGGACAACAAGCCAGGAAAGTCTGTGACAGTCGCAGAGGCCACCAAAACAGGCGCCTCAGAACGAGGGACATGGCCAGGGGTCATGACCAAGTCCAGTACCGATTCTATGGAGGTTTGCTAGCAGGTGTATTATGTCAGGTAGAGGTCGGAAGACCAGTCGGCCTTGTGAGAGCCCACTCAGCAGGGGGCATTGGATTGATCATCCGTCCATCCATCCATCCATCCATCCATCCATCCAACCATCCATCCATCCATCCATCCATCCATCCATCCACCCCTTCATTCATTTGCGTGAGCTAGAGTCCTGTGTAGTCCAGGCTGGTCTCAAACTCCTTATGTAGCCAAGGAAGACCTTTTTCTTTCTAAGTGCTGAGATTACAGTCCTGGTGCTGGGTATCAAACCCCTCCCTCCCTCCTTCATCTTTCTCCCCTCTCTCTCCCAACCTCCCTCCCTCCCTCCTTCATCTTTCTCCCCTCTCTCTCCCACCCTCCCTCCCTCCCTCCTTCATCTTTCTCCCCTCTCTCTCTCTCAACCTCCCTCCCTCCCTCCCTCCCTCCCTCCCTCCCTCCCTCCCTCTCTCCCTGCTCTTTTTCTTCCTTCCTCGGCTACAATCCAGCTAAGAGGAGCACTGATGGCTACTTTGACACCTCTAACTCTTTGCAGCCTGTTTCCTTTGAAACAGCTGAGGACCAAGCACACGGCCCTGAGCATCAAGGTCGGGCTGGGATAATAGCCGCAAGGTGACTGTTCACTTTGGCAAAGAGAATTACGACCTCCCCTTCCATCCGTCCTCCCCCGATGGCCAGAGACGATGGAGATAATATTTACTATTTTGTCCTCACACACCGCTGCAGAGGCAGCAACCATATATTTGAAAAGCAGGGACCTACTATCTTGAGATGGCGAGCTGGGCCAGAATACACGTGGACTTGGCTATTACTAATTCACTTAGGCATGACACTCAGCAGGACTTTCTCCTAAGGAAGTCAATGTCATACCTGTATCATGACCTGGGCAAGAAACAATGCCACTGTGAATGAGAGTAGGCCTCAGTTATGGTGTGTGTGTGTGTGAGTGTGTGTGCATGTGTGTGAATGTGTCTGTGTGTGAGTGTGTGTGTGAGTGTGCATGTGTGTATGCATGTGAATGTATGTGTGAGTGTGTGAAATGTATGTATGTGTGTGTGTGAATGTAAGTATGTGTGTGTGAGTGTGCGAGTGTGCATGTGTGTGTGCATGTGTGTGTGAAATGTATGTGTATATGTGTGTGTGAATATAAGTATGTGTGTGTGTGAACATGGGTGTGTGTGTGCAATTCTTTGGCAGCCATATACCATGGTAGGTTTTTAAAGGTTTTATTTATTTATTTGGCTGTGTGGTGTGTGTTTGTGTGTATGTGGAGACTAGAGGTCAATGTTGGGTATCTCTCTTGAGTGTCTCCATTCTTCTTTTTGAGACAAGGTCTTTCGCTAAAACCTGGAATTTGGCCAGAGCTGCAGCTGTCCCTGCGTCCTCTGCTGAAGCTGCCGTTGGGTGCCTTCTTGCCTGGCTGTCCACATGGGTGCCGAAGGTCCGGATCTTCACACGTGTGTGGCAAATCTGTCACCAAACGAGCCTCCTCCAGTTTCTCGCTTGTCTATCTGAAACAGGATCTCTCCCTGAATCTGGACCTCACTAAGCAAGTCAGGATGGCTAGCTCGTTGTCTGAGGGATCCTCCGGCCTTGCCTCCCCAGCCCTGGGATTACAATCGTGGACCACTGTGATCGTTGGTTTTTATCCTCATAGAGGCTGGGGCAGGAACTAGGGCCTCCTGCTTGGGCGGCGAGGACTGTGTAGACTGAGCCATCTCCCTAGCCCAGTTATGATGCTTTTGCAAGCAGAAGTGGCAAATGTTCTAAGGGCCTGGGCTCTTCTTTGGGCAAATGTAGTCCTCAGAGACAGCTTTGTCCCTAGACTGCAGAGCCCGCAGGACCCACCCTCCTACCCCACCAGCCCCGGAGTGGGGGCGGGGCTCTGTCCCTAGGCTGCAGAGCCAGCAGGACCCCCAGCCCTGGAGTGGGGGTGGGGGTGGGGGTAGGGGGTGGGGCGGGGCGGGGCGGGGGCGGGGCTCTCTTTTCCATTCAGCAGACTTAGAGACTGTCATTTTGCATTTTTGCACTATGGAGGCTTCCTCTACTCAGTAGCTTGGGTTATTTCTGACAATAGCTGGGTGAATTCTTCCTACCTGGGCTCCGCCTGCTGTAGGAGCCTTGCACTGGGCTGATATCTCCTAGACTGTCCACTGCGAAGCACGCTATTCCCACTCACCTTGAAGAAGGGCAGCTCAGAAGCAGCTCCTCATCCCCCGAATCCTCCCAACCAATGCAAGGCATCCTCCCGCCCTGGCAATGTGTCCCGGAACAGGTGCGGGCTTTGAGTAACTGCATTTTGCCAAGAACTCTGAAAACCTGTATCCCACTTACTGGCAATGACGGATGAGCCTCTCTGCCGGGGACGGAGCCCTGGTCACGGACCACTGATGTGGTAGGAGAGAATTCACAGTGTAACATTTACTTTCTAGTAACAGGGCCGGGAACAGAAGGCCACAGGAGCCGAGGGGAGGTCCACCTCCCCAGCAGGTGGCTTTTTGTCTCGGTCTGTTATTTAGGGCTTGGATACAATGAAAATACTGAAGGTCTCTGGATGCCTGGATGCCTGTCTCATGTCCTGAGTCATGCCCAGGGTCAGGACCAGCAGTGGAATTTTAAGTTGGTGCCATTGGTCTTGCAGACACCAGCAGAGATGCCATTTCCTTTTGTGGTGGAGGGAGTCTTTGTCGTGGGACAGCAACAAATGCACCGACAGAAGCACCTGGAAGTTGTTGAGGGAGGATAGAAAATGTCCGCCCGTGAGAGACTCCCTCCCTGGGTCCTCTCATTCCCATGCAAGAGCCCACTGTGGGGATTTATGACGGAAGGGGAGGAAAGGTGATGTAAGTTCTTAGCCTCAGCTTTCCCATCTGTGAAGTGGGGCGGCTGAGCACTCCCACCTGAGTTGTGGGCATGTCCAACGTGTAGACCTGGTAAAAAAACGACATTACCTGATGTGCTGTTCATGCTGAGTACATTCATGGGTGAGTTAAAGAGGAGGGTAGGGAGGGTGGGAGAAGATGCCATTCCGTGGTTAAAGCTCTGGCCACAAACATGTAAGGACCTGAGATCAGAACCCATACAAAGCCGAACATGTCTGATGGATGAGGTGGGAGGCGGAGGCAGGAGGATTCCTGGCTTAGCACACACAACAGCAAACTGAAGACTCTGCCTCAAATTAAGGTGAGGGGGGGGTAAAGGGGGTCTCCACAGGGGCACTCACCTTGTTAGCTTCTAAGCCGAACACGTGGTGCCAAGGTGGGAGCACTGTTTTGTGAGGTGGTGGGGTAGAGGGATGGGTCATTGATTATACCCAGCTCATTTCCAGTCTGTCTCTGTGCCTCCTGTCCACCGTGAAGAAGTTCCTCTGTCACACGCTTCCACACCATTATGCTCTGCCCACATGCAAAGGTGTGTGTGTGTGTGTGTGTGTGTGTGTGTGTGTGTAAGTAACTGTGGACTGAAAGCAGAGAAATTGTCTGAAAAGAATAATTCCTCTCTGGAAGTTGTTCCGTCTTCCTCGGGTCTTTGTCGTGGCGATGGTCCAAGTCACTAATCTAGGAGATGGGGAGATGTCTCAGGGATTCAAGTGCCTGCCTTCCAAGTATGAGGACCTGGGTTCGAACCCTTGGAACTCAACGAAAGCCGGGCCAGGGAGTGCATGTTTATGTATCTAATTCAGGAGAAGCCGTGGAATTTCACAGGCCAGCTAGCCTGGTGTGCACAGCAGCAGACCGCTGAGGGACCCGGCCTGGAGCCAGGAGGAAAGTAAGGATAAACACACACACACACACACACACACACACACACACTCACACTCACACACACACACACACTCACACTCATACTTACTCACACATACACACACACACACACACACACACACACACACAGAGTAACAGAGGAACATTTGAGGGCCAGCTTGTCACCCCAGCTCCTGCCCTCCCCAACACTGGCTCAGGACACATGACAGGAATATAAACCTGGGGCGCAGCCCAGGCAGACAGTACCGACACTCCACCTGTTTGAGGAGGTATCATTTCTCCCCCCACAGGGGTGGCAGGGTGAGGCCCAGCATGGGAAAGCACATCTGTTCTCATTACACCAGGGGCTCATTCACTAAATCCTCCCAAGCCATGAGTTGTGGCCTCACCGGGGAAAAAATGGCTTCCTGGTGTCTCTCCAGACGCTCAGCTGTTTTACGGCAGGGTAGTCAATCTCCCAGAGCCTTCGAAGGACGGAAACACACTGTGTTCTTTCTCTCCATTTGGGTTTATGTTTTCTCAGCCGAGGTGAGTGTGCCACAGATGTCCTATGAAGTCCTCCGTTCTGGGGTTTTGCTAATCGACGAGTGGGCTAATTAATTAACCTGATAAATATTTATGCATGGCGTTATTACTTTCACATGGCTGTGGCTGTTGTACCCGACAGAAACAACTTCATGGAAGAAAGCCCCGATTTATGTGTACTTTTGTTGTTGTTGTTGTTGTTGTTGTTGTTGTTGGTGGTGGTGGTGTGTGTGTGTGTGTGTGTGTGTGTGTGTGTGTGAGAGAGAGAGACAGAGACAGAGACATAGAGACAGAGACAGACAGACAGAGCACATGTTGAGAGACCAGAGGTTAGCATTAGGAGTCTTTTTGTTTTTTCTTCTTTTTCTTTTTCTTTTCCTTTTGTTTTTCTGAGACAGAGTTTCTCTGTGTAGCCTTGGCTGTCCTGAACTCACTCTGTAGTCCAGGCTGGCCTGAACCTCACAGAGTTCTGCCTGCCTCTGCCTCCCAGCGCTGGGATTAAAGGCGCGTGTGCCCCTGCTGCCCGGCGTCAGGTTTCTTTGTTAAAGAGCCTGTCTTATTTCCTGAGACAAGGTTCCGCAAAGAACTTGGGGCTTGCTAGTTCAGCTAGACTCGCCTGTCCAGGGAGCCCCAGGGATCCTCTCGGTTCTGTGTCTACAGCTCGGGGATTATAGCTGTATGCCACCACAGGAAGCTTTGTATGGGTGCAGGGATTGGAACTCAGGTGTCCATGCTTGTGAATGGAGCAAATACTTTACTGAGCTGTCTCTGCAATCCCAGGCTTAATTTGGCTTCCAGAGGGCTTTCAGTTCACCAAGCCAGGGAAGGCTTGGGGAGAGCAGCTTAGCCTGTGGTGGTGCGGGCGTGAGGTGGAGACTCCCTTTGTCTGAGTGCACCAGGAAATAGAGAGAGCAGGTAAGAAGCCCTCTGCAGGAGAGGGTGCTTGTCTGAGTCACATCCACCCTCAGTGGCATCTGTCCAAACAGGGCACAAGGGCATACATGCTATCTCCAGCCTGAAGGCAGCCCTGGGTGTCCCTTATTTTCAGAGTCCCCTCTGGGTTGCTCCGGGGCTTTCTCTGGGGCCTCAGAGAAGCTCAATAACCTATTTATAATCCTGTGTCACCCCTCTCCTTTCCACGGAGAGAGAGAGAGAGAGAGGAGGGGCCTGTTTCAGATGTAATCATGTGTCCAATAATGCTGAAATTTTAACCCCCAGGGCCTGGAATGCAGCCTTATTGGGAAATAGGTTCTTTGCATATAACCAAATTAAGACGAGGTCCTTAGGCAGGCCCTGTGGTGGTTCATTTTAATTGTCAATTTATGGGATTTTAGAATCACAGGGTAGGGGGAGTGTTGCAAGGGTGGAAGGGTAGGGGTAAGTAGGGAGGTCTGGGTGAGGGGGATGGGGGAGTGGCAACCTCTGGACATGCCTATGAGTTTCGAGACTGGGTGAATTGAGGTGGGAAGACCCACCCTCACAGTGAGCAGGACCACCCAGTGGGGTGGGGCCCCTGGACTGAGGCAATAGGACGGAGAGCCAGCCGAGTACCAGCGTTCGAGTCTCCCTACGGAATGTCAGTTGTTAATTGTCCGGCTGATGCAAGCTAGAATCCCCTGGAAGAGAGGCTGGCGGAGGGACGGTTACCCGGCTCAGCTCAGCTTGTGCTCCTGTTGGTGGGAGCTGGGTGGTGGGCGGCTTGGGGCTTGTCTTGATTGCCCTAACTCATGTGGAAAACCCCAGTGTGAAATGGCCAGCAGCAGCAGCCCCCCGGTTTTGGAGCCTGCGAGTGTAAGGGTAGAGAGAGCCATCTGACTGCTAGGCACGCCTTCACTCATTTTTCTCTGTGCGTGGGGTGTGGCTAGCTGCTTTAAATCCATACATTGCCTTCCCAGCTGTGATGACCAGGAGGCTGGAATTGTGAGCTAAAAGAAAGCCTCCTCTAGGTTGCACAAGTCAAGAGTCGTCAAAGATTGGTGGCAAGTGACCTGGAGATGGGAAGACACACGGTTGGTTCCCTTTCCAGTCCTCAGCAGGAACCAAGCTGAGACCCCTTGACCATAAACTTCAGCCGCCCCCCTAACCCCCAACAGCAGGACATGTTCCTATTGAGCTGCCTGACTGGTGATACTGTCTCACAGCGGGCCTGGTTAACCCAGGATTCAGCAGATGGGTCGTGTGATCTTTCCTCCACGTATGTATGTGCTGATGTGTGTGTGCAAGTGTGCATGCATTGTTTATGCGCATGTGTGGAGGTTGATGGTTAAATGTCTTCCTGCACTAATTGTTCCCCACCTTGGTTCTTAAGGCAGGGTCTTTCACTGAGCCTGGAACTCATAGATTCAACTAAGCTGGCTGGCCAGTGAGCCCCAGGGATCCACCTGTTTCTGTATTCCTCAATGCTGGAGTTAAAGAGGAATTCTTGGTACCTGGCTTTAAGGATATCTAATATTACTTATTCCTTGGGAATTTCATACATGTATATAATACATTTTGATTCTACCCACCCTCTAATTCCCTTTCCCAAGACCCTCTATCATCTCCCACTCCTGCCTTCGCCATCTTCTTACTTCGTAGTAACAGGCTGAATCTAGTTGTGGCAGCTCAGATCCATGTCTGTGGGGCGGGAGCAGTTGCTAAACCTTTGAAGAAAACCGACTCCCTCCCCTTGCAACCATCAGCTGCCAATCATGGATGAGGGTGGAGCCTGTGAGCTCCTCCCCAATCCATGCTGGAATTGTGTCTGGATTGACTGTAACCATAGCGGCTGTGAGTTCACGGATACCATGATCATGTCCAGGAGCTAGTGTTTCACAGTTCTCTTCTCCATCTTCTGCCCGGTTTCCATGATGTCCCCTGAGCTGTGCCCTGCGTTTAATATAGATGTCCCATTTAGGGCTGAGCACACAGCAGACACCTTTTTTTTTCTGAGCACTTTGAGGTGCACCGTGGGAGCTGGGGATCCAAACTCAGGTCCTTGTGCTTACACAGGAACTGAGCCATCTCTTCAGACCTTAAAAGGACGAAAAAAAAAAATCTGTTGCTGGGAAAGGAAGAGCAGTGAGGTTTGCCCACTGCCAGCCCACAGACTCGAGGCAGCTTCGGGCTCCACTTCCTGTGTGGAGGGGAGGGGCGGAGCGGAGCGGAGCTAGGGTGTCAGATAGAGCCCATGGCTGAGCAGTCGGGGAGAGCAGACAGGCAGCTTGCCGGATGCAACTCTGCCTGCACTAGCCTGCTGGGCACTCTGCTCTCTCATGCTTGATAAAGACCCACATCCCAGGAGGCAGCGGTCCTGCCGTGAGACAGACATTCAGGAGGGCCGTGGGAGCCGAGTGGTTGGATCTCCCATTTCAATCATGTTTAGCGTGTGCACAAGAGGGCAACTTCTAGATGGAATCATAAAAACCTGAAACCTTTTTGAACCCGGTGTCTTAAGAAGACTTCAGTTTCAGGGATAGAGGCCTATGGGAAAGTGCGTCACCATTATTAAAGTCACAATGGCTCCCTCTTGGAAGAATTTGGAATGTCACTAGAACATTCTAAAGACAAAAGCCAACAAAAGAAAAAGCCAGGCAGTACAGCATGTGCCTGTAATCCCTGCATACTGGAGGCCAAGGCGAAAGAATTGAGAATTTGAGGCTAGCCTGGGCTACGTAGGCAAACTGTCTCAAAAAGAAAAGGAAACAAAACAAAGTAAAAAGCGCAGCCAGCCGTTATCTTTGGCCCTGAATAAGGCTTAAAAATGATGATTAACATAATCACAAAAGTATGATTTAATCCGTGCAAGGTTAT
>OZ030028.1:34973200-35165700 GCA_964023405.1 Apodemus agrarius
CAACTCTTCCATGCTCACATGGGATTTGGGGAATTGAGCTCGGTCCTCATGACTGTGTCGCAGAGGCTCTGGCAACTGAGCCATCTCCCATCCTTAAAGGACTTTCTTTTTCCTTTGTAGTATCTGACCCATTTGCAAGGCAGTGGTTCCTAAATGCCATCAATACACCAGGCTTTTCAGAAAATGCATTCCAAAGGGAATTGATTTTTATCTGCAATACTCTCATCCTCCGGACAGGTTATTGACTGCATTTGATAGAATAGAAGTGTAAAACCAGAATAAAGCATCTCGGCAGCAAATCCCAAGGGGGAAGCTGGAGATCGTTCACCGAGTAAAAAGATCCGAGAGCCAGACAGTATCGATAGAGAAGAAAGGGAACATGAAAGCCCTAGCTTTCTAAAGGAATCTTTCCCTGAGAGTCATGTGGGTTTCGTTGACTGGTCCTTGCTTTCATTATGCTGTCTACTCCTAATATTTTCCCACCTCTTATTAGAATATGAAATTGGTAGTAACTGGTAATCAAATGTTTAAATATGTGGGCTGGAGAGTCAGTCTGTCAGCTGTGTGTCACGCAAGCATGAGGACTTGAGGCCAATTCCTCAGAACCTGTTTTAAAAAGCCAGGCACAGTGGTATATGCCTGAATTTCCAGGGTTAGGAAAGTAGATATGGGGAGATCCTTGGGGCCTGCTGGCCAGCTAGCTTAGCCTGTTTGATGTGGTCTGGCCAATGAAAGACTAGGTCTTATGCCTGGAGAATAATAGCTAAGGTTGTCCTATGTTTTTCATAGGTCTGTGTACACATATGTGGACATGTACACACACACACACACACACACACACACACACACACACACAGAGAGAGAGAGAGAGAGATTTAAGTATGTTAATATGGGGGTGCTGGCCTGGTGAGTTCGTTTGCAGTCATTGTGGGAGGCTATGGTGGGATCTTACTCATTGGTTTCTGGCTTGTGTTATTTTGAATGTTCCGTTTTCCCAGCGTGTTAGCTAGCTTAATCTGACTGTGGAAATTCCAGAGACCTTTCCAGTGCTGTGGTGCTTCTATTCAAGCAGGAATCCTGGCCGCCTCATGCCTATGGTTGACAGTATCCTAAATCTTATTACACGGAAGAAGTACTTTGCTCTCCAGGAAGAATATGCATATGTGGGCTTCATTTGAGACTTGTAAATCCAAGTTCTAAACACTGAGGTCAGTATTGAAGAAAGGACAGTAAACTAATTTTATAATAGAGACAGAATTAAGCGCTTATATCATTCGAGAAATGGAGGTGGCAGAAGTGGTAAATCCTGCGAGAGAGCGTGGATTTGTGTCCATAATAAAATTGTAGACCAGAAGCTCTATTATCTAAAACTAAAGACAAAACAGCATTAGAAGGTAACAGAAACGATTGGGGTATGCAGGGAATGAAGGTACATAATATAATTTCATCAGATCTGAGGTGGAGGTTGTTTGATAGGAGGTAGGGTGGATTGCTGGTGACAGGGTGGTGGTAGCATATGGGGCGGGGCTAGAGAGGGCAGCAGGGGAGTGTGTCCACAAGGGAACTGGGACTCTAGGAGGAAAAAGAGATAGGAAAAGAGAGGTTGACAGTACAGTGCTCCCTCTGAGGTTGGCCTGGAGTCCCAGAAGCAGTGATGGATCTGTTATGGAGTATGCATTGGTGAGGGTGCAGAAGAGCAGGAGCCCTCTGTTCAGGCACACAAGTGCACATGACTTGAAGCATTGAGTTTCAGGGCTCTACCCTGTAGTCAGGGACAAAGGCTCTGATATGCTGGTAAATGTTTAATGATTGGCACTTGGCAGGAAAAGTCATGGTTTGTGGCTCCTGCCAATTTCCATGGCGTGAATACTTGTGCCACAGGAGATCTCAACTTGCCACTGTGCTGTCAGTGCTCTAGAAACCAGTCACAGAACTTGTCCTTACAGACCAATATAGACTCATCTGATGGAAATATGAAATTATGACCTCCATCCATGGCCACTTCACCCACATTTCATTGATCATTTAATAGCAACTTTGTCTTTCAGATTGTTCTGTCCAAAAACCTGCTGTCATTCTTGACAATAATATTTTTCACTCATGGTCAAAGAAAACCCTGCTGGCTCTTCCAGAGGGGATGTCCCACATGACTTTGGGGCTTGGGTCCCACTAACTCTCCACCGATTTCTCCTGAACACACAAAGGCCTCTTGGATGTGTGTTTCTTTGGTCTTAGAGAAGAAACCTAGGAACCTGACTTTGAACATTCTTCAAGCCTCAGTGAAGACAGTGGGCAAACATTATGTGATTCCATTAGATGGGGTGACTCAGACTGGCAACTTCCCAGAGAGAAAGTAGACAGGAGATGGGAGCTGCTGCCTGCAGGGTGCAGAGTCTCCGTGCAGAGCAATGAGGACATTGTGGGACTGGAGAGTAGACCGGTTGGGGGAGCGCTTGCCTGACACACATCCCTAGCACTGCATATACTGGGTGTGGTGGCAAACAGTCATGGGTATAGAATATTGTGAACACACTTGACACTGTTCAAATGCACACTCACAATCACTAAAATATTTTAAAAATTATTGCCGTAGATATTTTCCCATAACTTTTAAAACACAGTTCAATGGAAAGAAAACACTCAGGGCTGGAGAGATGGCTCAGGCCTTAGAATAGCAAGAGCTTTATATGCAAAGTGGACAAAAGCTAAACTTCACACCCTTTATGGAATAAATAGGGAGAAATCAATGCAAGTGTTCTCTAGACTCCAGTGTGCGAGCATACGGTTTTAGGGAACATGCTGGAGGATGGAGATTCGTGAATGATTATTAGATGTGGCCCTGGAAACATGAGCTTTGCATGGAAGCAAGCAGGATGTGGACTTCACCAAAATCGGAAGCTTCTCTGTGACGAGGGTGAAGAGGGAAGCCATAGACTGGGACACAGCATAACTCAAGCCTCCAAGTGTATGTGGCTGGGATCTGTACAGAACTCTTAGAATTCAATAATAAAAAAAAATATAAAATTGGCAAGGAAGTGAATGGCATTTCACCAAAGAAGGTGTGCAGATGTAAAGTAAACTTGTGAAAATATGGTCAGTATCATCAACCACTAGGAAAATGCTAGTTAAGCCACTGTGATGTTCCAGCACTTAGCAGAATGGTGAATATTTTTGGAAAGAAAAAATAGTAACCATATTCCATATTGCTGAGATGCAAAGAAATGGAATCACTCATCAGCTGGTGGCCAGGATATGAATTGGCACAACTATTTTGAAAAACTGTTCGTTACTTTTTTTTTTTTCAAAAGATAAATCAGGCCATCAAGATATCTTGGAAAATAAAGACATTTGCCACTCTGCCTGTTGACATGAATTTATTCTAGGAACCTCTGCAATGGAAGGAGAGACTAAGTTCTGTAAGTCGTCCTCTGAATGTGATGAACACACATTCCTACAGAAGTGTGTGTGTGTGTGTGTGTGTGTGTGTGTGTGTGTGTGATTAAGAGAAAGGTAACCATACAACTACCATATGATCTGTCAATTTCATTCTTGGCATTTCTCCAAGAGAAATGAAGCTCTGGGTGCATAAAAAAATATGCATACAAAGACCCAGAAATGAACCCACAGAGTTATGGTCACTTGATCTTTGATAAAGGAGCTACAACCATCCAGTCGAAAAAAGATAGCCTTTTTAACAAATGGTGCTGGTTCAACTGGAGGTCAACATGCAGAAGAATGCGAATTGACCCACTCTTATTTCCTTGTACTAAGATCAACTCCAAGTGGATCAAGGACCTCCACATAAAACCAGACACACTGAAACTAATAGAAAAGAAACCGGGGAAGACCCTGGAGGGCATGGGCACAGGGGGAAAGTTCCCGAACAGAACACCAATAGCTTATGCTCTAAGATCAAGAATTGACAAATGGGACCTCATAAAATTACAAAGTTTCTGTAAGGCAAAAGACACTGTCAGAAGGACAAAACGGCAACCAACAAATTGGGAAAGATCTTCACCAACCCCACATCCAACAGAGGGCTAATATCCAATATATACAAAGAACTCAAGAAGTTAGACCCCAAAGAACCAAATAACCCTATTAAAAATGGGGTACAGAGCTAAATAAAGAATTTTCACCAGAAGAAATTCAGATGACTGAGAAGCACCTTAAGAGATGTTCAACATCATTAATCATCAGGGAAATGCAAATCAAAACAACCCTAAGATTCTACCTCACACCAGTCAGAATGGCTAAGATTAAAAACTCAAGAGACAACAGGTGCTGGCGAGGATGTGGAGAAAGAGGAACACTCCTCCATTGTTGATGGGATTGCAAGATGGTACAACCACTCTGGAAATCTGTATGGTGATTCCTCAGAAAATTGGGCCTGACCCTTCCAGAGGACCTTGTCATACCACTCCTGGGCATATACCCAGAGGATTCCCCTGCATGCAATAAAGACACATGCTCCACTATGTTCATAGCAGCCTTATTTATAATAGCCAGAAGCTAGAAAGAACCCAGATGTCACCCAACGGAGGAATGGATACAGAAAATGTGGTATATTTATACAATGGAATACTACTCAGCAATTAAAAATAATGAATTCATGCAATTTGTAGGGAAATGGTTGGATCTGGAAAATATCATCCTAAGTGAGTTAACCCAATCACAAAAGAATACACATGAATTGCAATCACTGATAAGTGGATATTAATGAGCTCAGAAACTCTGAATACTCAAGGCACAATTAGCAAATCAAAAGATTCCCAAGAAAAAGGAAGGAGAGAACCCTGGTCTGGAAAAGACTAAATCCAGTTTTGTAGGAGAGTACCAGAACAGAGAAATGGTGGGGGGTGTGATTGGGGAATGGTCGCGGGGGGGGGGGGAGGTGGGGGGAACTTATGGGACATATGATAAGGGGGGGAACTGGAAAAGGGGAAAGCCTTTGGAATATAAACAAAGAATATAGAAAATAAAAAGAAAAAATATGCATACAAATGTCCACTTGTAATAGCTTAATTTTAAAGGCTTATTTTTGGTTACTGAAGAGTCCACAACAACCCAGATAAGGGTGAGGTGGAGTTCTGGGGTAGAGAGCCTTCCTAGCATTCCCAAAGGCCCATGTTCCATCCCTGGTATAGCAGAGACAACCTGGCAAGACTGTCGCACGCAGGACTGTTGTGATGCATTTCCTGGCTCCCGTCAGTTTTTACCTAGCAGCGTAATCGCTGATTGTTGAGAATAAGCTTTATGCAAGAGTGCCTGTTTTCCTGCCCGATCCATCGCCTGCCCCTACACTCAGTGCTCGCTAGCACATCATGCCTGTTCGCAAGGCGTACTGTATGTCTTCCACTGCTCACATCAGGGGCTTCTTTATCCAGTCGGCATCTTTCCCTTCTAGAACAGAGCCTGGAACATAACATGACATAAGTGTTTGTCAGTCAGACAAATTGAACTCATAGGTACAAGGTACAAAAGAGACCTTTAAATGATGACTGGAGCTCCCATAGACGTATGCAAACAAGTGTGCACGTTTGTTGTTAGACGTGGCATGTCTTGAAATTTAGAATTTTTCATTGTGTGTGTGTGTGTGTGTGTGTGTGTGTGTGTGAGAGAGTGTGTGTGTCCTGGGGATCCACCTGAGGTCTGGCCTGTATCATTAGTTCAGTCTTCTTTATTGCTGAGAATTCTGTGGTCAAGATGTACCTTAGATTGCTTAGCCATTCACCCACAGAAGGATATCTGTTTTTCTATGAGACAGTCTCATGTAGGCCAGGATAGCCTTGTTCTCACCATGTAGCTGAGAATGACTTTGGACTCCTGATCTTTTTGCCTCCACCCCCTTATGAATGCCCATGCAGTGAACACTAGAGCAAATAAAAGCAGATTCTAAATACCATCAAGTCAGCAGAAACTATTGATCAGTAGTTATGAAAATCTCCCCATCAGAGCACTGCTGAGAACTATGGTGCTAAAACTTACACGTGGCTGGAGAGATGTTTCAGGTGAAGAGCAAGCCTGGGACCAGAGTTCAGATCCTCGGGACACATGGGCAGATGTGGCAATCTCCTAGAATCCTGAAATCAGGATGGAGAGACAGAAACTATCCAGAGCCAGCTGGCCTGGCAGGCTCAGTGGATTGGCAAATTCTGAATCCAGGTAAAGACCTTGATTTATAGATAAAGTGAAGAAAGATTGAGGCAGTGACCTCATGTCAGTCTCTGGCCTGTATAAGCATACATGCAAATACACTTACATGTGCACTTACATACATGCAGACATATATACATATATATGTATACATATACATATATGGTGTGATGTATATACCAAGCACATATCTATGATATATATGATATGTATATATTATATAACAGTGTTTATAGAAATTGTTAATTTTCATTACAGTTCTGTAAGGGCTAGGCAAGGGAGGAATTGTCACAGTCATTTGACAGCTCAGTTCATCAAGGCTAGAGAAACAAGATCCTACCCCAGGGTTTACTCCACATCACAGCCAAAATACAAACTTCATCTTTTGATCCTGCTGAGTACTTTAAAAAAAAAAAACAACCCACAGCTGCTCGTTATTGATGGAAGTAGCAATTTCTGTGATTTGTAAATTAACATTTCCAGAGGGGGAAAGGCGTCTCTGTAATGAAGCTGTCACAAACCACACGCAGTTGTCCTGGGATTTGAAACAGAGCTAATAGCATTGTTCCCACTGAGGCATGTGTGTGAACTGGGCTGTCCCAGGTCACCATTCATTTGTCTGCCCCAGAAGCATGTGGAGCCTCCATATGCTGGAAGCTCGGCCCCATCCTGGCTCCCCTGCCTGCCCCGTGCCCTTTTTCCTCTGTTCAGAGCTCTTTCTCCCAGTCAGCTCCAGAGTACCTCCACACAGTGCCCCAGGCTGCTCTGCTCACAAACGAGGAGGCTCTGACATCAAACTTTGGGTTTATAAATTAAACAGGAGTGATTTTCAGGCAGGGTATCACTTGGCAAAGCATTACCGTGAGCAAGCCAATCGAAAGGGCGACTGCAGCATCAGCCTCTGTGGGCCTGACACCACCATTTGTGTGTGTGTGTGTGTGTGTGTGTGTGTGTGTGGTGCTGCATGTGTGTAAGTTGTCTTCTCCATTGTGTTCTGTGGTGTGCCCTCATTACTGTAGCAAGGCCTGCTTCCAACCTACAAAGCCTAATGCTTGTTTAATAAACAAATGATCATTTAATCACTTCAGCTTTAAGAGTCATATGCCTTTGGATTCTTAACAAACTGATTTAGACAGCAGGAAGCAGATTGGGAGTTTTTTTGAGGGGAATTCATGATTTGGGCACATGGCATATGAGTAGCCATGATAGATCATTGCAATTATTTTATGTGAGTGCCCCTCCTCTGCCCCAGAACCCATGGTGGAAAGATCAACAGATTCCTGAAAGTTGTCCTCCGACCTCCACAAACGCTGTGGCGCTCAGGAGCCTCCACTCTCAAACATACACAATAATAATGAATAAAATGTTTTGATGCTAAGTTTCTTAGGTATTGAGAACTAAGAGAAAATAGAAATGCAGCATGAAAAAAAAATGTGGCTTGCAGCAACTGCAGGTCTAAAGGGGAAATTTCCAGTCCAAAGTATATGTTAAAAAGGAAAGTGTCTAAAAATGTTTACATTTATTGGTGTGTGCACACATGCATGTGTGTGAGCACGTGCATGTGCATAATCATGCCATGCATGGAACATGTATGGAAGCCAGAGGACAACTTGAGGGTGTCTGTTCTGTCCCTCTGCCATGTGAGTTTCAGGGCTCAAGCTACGCTCCTGATGCGCTGTATTGCCAGACCCAAGAGAGAAGGCTTAGACTCCGACATCAAGACGAGGGAAATAAACCTAAAGGAGGGGGCTGCAGCTGTACTTCTTACTAGAGGGCTTCCTAGCTTGTAATGAAGAATAGGCGGGGTGAGGGTGGGGCAATACAGTGAAGAAAATTAGAAAATTGACCCCAAAAAGCTTATCCCCTGGGAATGACCAGTCATGTGGGCAAAGCTTTAGCACAACTGTCAAGGAAACCAGGTAAAAGACACAAATCACTGGTATCAATAGTGAGCGGGCATCACTGCAGGCTCTGCATTCGCCCACATGATGGTAAGGGGCTGCAGGCAAACCTTCCTGTGCTCACAGCTGGCCACTGAGGTGAAATCATCTAGCCTCAGAAGCAGGCACTTGAGTTCAACTGCAGCACAATAGGGAGGAAGCTAGTCTAATGACCTAGTAAGGAGACTGAATTTTTTTTTGCTGGGCTTCAATCTCAGCACCTGTTGTATGCCAGGCGAGTGCTCCAGCACCCAGCTTCACCCAGGAGCATTCTTAAAAATCTTCATAAATGATATATATTATATATATAATTCATATAATATAATATATATAATAATATATAATATATTTATATAACTATATATATTTTATTTACTTATAATTATTATATTTATATATAGCTATATATATTATTTACCTATAATTCGATTATATATAATATAATTATATAATATATAATAAATATAATTACGTTATAATTATATTGTATATCTTATATATAAAACTAAACCAGGCATTAAAGACTTGTTGAACACTTGAAAACCATTCAGGTAACATTTAACCAAATCAAGAGGTACAAATTTTTTAAATAATGGTGAGCAGATTATTTTATTAAAAACTAAATTCAATTTTGTAAGATCTCTAGGCAAACTAGGCGGGGACAAGAATATACACAGTCTGATAAAACTGTCTGCAACCAGGCAGACACTCACAGCTGTCACCTCAGCCCTCAGGAGGCTAAGGAAGGAGCATCAGGAGTTCAGAGCCAGCCTATACAGCAAGACACTGCCTTAGAAAAACAGAACAACCAAAAATACACAAACAAATAAGCAAAGTCTCTGTTATGCATGCATATATTACTTGCGGCAATGTATAATAGTACAGCCCTAATGGGAACACTTTTATAAATCTCCATAAATCAAAATATGCAAATACCCTACAACTCCTCAACCGCACAAGAAAGAACTTTGTTCCTCACCCCTTTGGAGGAGGCCAGGGTGCCTTCAGCCCTCAACAGGGTGACAGTAAGTGAGAGAAGGGGGCATTTAGCTGTGATTGGTATAGCTTGGATATCTGTTTTCCTTCAGCTTCTATAGACTGGATGTTTGAAAACCTACACTGGATTCTAGAGCGTATCGATTAGCCCACTTTGGTACCTGGCTCTGGCCTATGAGAGCCAAGAAACAGCGGGAATGAAGTCTTAATCATTTGATATCCTAATTACTTTCTATTACAGCGATAAGACACCATGACTAAGGCAACTTGTAGCCATTTGTTTGAGGCTTACAGTTTCAGAGGATTAGAGTCCGTGACCTTCATGGTGGGAACATGGTAGCAGGCATGGTGCTGGAGCTGTAACTGAGAACTCACATCTTGAGACAGCCTTGAGGTGGAGAAAGAGGTAACTAGAATGGCATGGCCCTTTGAAACCTCAAAGCCCACCTCCAGTGACAATGCTCCCCCAACAATGACCACATGTCTTAATCCTCCCCAAATGATTCTACCAACAGAGGACCATATTCCAATACATGAGACTATGAGGGCCATTCTCACTAAACACATGCATGTGTGTTTGATCTCTAGCACTCCATAATATCAGGCATGATGGTGCACACCTGCAACCCCAGGCCTCCAGCAGAGGTTCAAGGTCATCATCATATGTGCAGTGAACTCTCGACTAACCAGGGAATATGGAAGATCCTATCTCAAAAGCAAAATAATGACAAAAGCAGGGATCTTGGTGGTATCCATGCAGGGTTTCAAAACAGTGTTTAGGTAGCCTAAAAGAACACAAAGAGGTGAGAAGTTATGCTCACACAAACCTCTGTACCCATAAGTTTATGGCAATTGAATTCCTAACAACCACAAACTGAAAACATAAAAATGTCTGTCAGCTGGCTAGCAGGAGATCAACTGCCTCTGCAATGTGGGATACTGCTCTGTGATCGAAGTGATAGGTGCGCACAACTGGGGTGAGTCTCTAAGGAGCCATGGTGGCAAAATGATTCAGTTCCAAAGGCCATGCACTGCACAGTTCTATTCTTATGTAGTTTGTTTTTATGAAATGATAAAGTCAGTGTAGTGGTGAGCAGGTAACAGTGAGATTGGAAGGGGCAAGAGGTGTGGGTCACAGAAAATGCTTATGGCCTTGGGATGCTCTCTGTTTCGACTGTATCAGCAGCCCTGCCCTAGAATCATTGTCTCTGGATGATTCTGCAAGTGGTTACCCTTGCAGGGAGTGAGCTATAGGAACCAGAGACATTCTGTTATGTCTTGTACCTGCCTGTGTACCTGCAGTTAAGATGCTGGAGGAAGGGAGAGGGAGGAGAAATAGGTGGCCTCCAGACATTCTTAGAAAAGGTTTTACTCTCAAAGGTTACAGCATTTCAAAAAGGAAACACCTCTGGAATCTATTTTTGACTGTGCTGAGGGTACCAGTATCCTAACAGCCTCAAGATGCTAGATTTTCAGACAGGAACGTCTCAGCCATTGCCCTACTCTTGACTCCTATTTGGGTCCTGTGGATGCAAAATTAAATGTGTTAATACTGTTTCAAAGACATGGGGGCACCTTCTGAGTGTTCCAAAGAAGTCCTAGATCTTTCCTAAGCCCCAAAGAGTGTTGAGGCTAAAGGACTCTATATGGTCCTACAGGCTGGTGGCTTCAGTCATGGAGTCATGTCTTGATACTACCCTTCATGTTTGCCTGAGTGTTAGAAAATTAGTTACTCCTTAGGGCTTAAGTTCTTCAATGTCATATGATATCTGAGAAGTTGTAGCTGTGTATGGAAAGAATGAATGAAATGAGGAACCAAACCCTTCAGAGGTACTCTGCAAATGCCGGCGTCACTGCTTTAGTAGAAGCAGGTATAGCAGTAGGGAAGCAAAACAGCCAAGACAAAATTCATCTTCACGGCTGACCAGCATGGTCAGGAACGCCTTTTGCTTTTCAGGCCATGGTGTTTTTGAACTGGGTCTTCTAGTCTACCTTTCCCTAGATTCTAATGGGAGCTTCTTCAAAAACGGTGACATAGCGGCTGTGTTTGTGGACTGAGGAGTCATTCAGTATGAATACTGAGTGAGTCTGCCTCACTTCTGAAGTGCATGCTACTGATGACTGAGACACAGACCATCCCCTTTGCCTTCCTACAAGGCTGTCATTTCATTCCAAACAGCACGGCCTGCTCCTCCAGCCCACGTACTGAGCCATGGTTACTCTAGATCAACAAAGAGTTGCTAAAAAGTAAACTGACCTATTCCTACTTTCTACCCATCTTGTGTTACTACAAACAAAATGCTCCTGGAACATAGCCACTCATTCATTTACATATTGGCAGTGCTCCTGGGGGCAAAAGTGAGTAGCTATGGCAGAGGCCATGTGAGCCACAGACTCTCACTATTTATTGCACAAAATGTTATGTCAAGCCCTCCTCTAAAGAAAGTATGAGCCTGAATGAGTCAGGGGTCTCTAGACTCAGAGAACTTGTAGAACGAGTCTATATATGGAAAGAGAATTATTAGAAAGACTTATGATCTGCAGTCCGGCTAACCCATCTGTGAATGGAAAGCACAGAAGTCTGATAGTTGCTCAGTCCCATGAGCCTGGGTACTTCAGCTGGTCTTCTGTATAAGCGGGGATCCTGTAGGGTCCAACTGATGTGCTGGCAAGTAATTACAAACAGGTAGAGAAAAAGAAGGCCTTCCTTCTCCCATTGTCCTTATATAGACCTCCAGAAGAAGGTATGGCCAGATTAAAGGAGTGCCTCAAGATCTGGACTAAAGGTATGTCATCCCACTTCAAGGTCTGGATCAAAAGCGTGTGTCCTCCAGCCTCAAGATCTAGATCAAAGGCATGTTGTCTTCTTGCCTTAAGATCCAGGTGAAAGATGTGCCTTCCATTTCTGGATGGTAGTTCATTTCAGATGTAGTCAACTTCACAACCTAGAGTAGCTCCCCAGAGCCATTCCTTTAGTGTCCCAGCTTCTCTTGCAGCTAGGGTGGATCATCTGCCTGCTTCTCCGAGTTAGCCGTAGAAAATCCTGTCAGAGTGGCTGTTCCCTTCTTCCCTTGACAGCTCAGTGTGAGTGGTTGTCTCTAGATGTGTTGCTTAGAGAGGAGTAGCTATCCTGACTAACACAGTGGCAAGCGTGGGGGCGGCCTTAGTGGGGTTCACCAGAAGCCAGCAGGGGAAGGACTCCACAGATACACTCACACTGTTGCCCCACTTCTAGTTCATTGTTGTTGTTTGAGACTATTCTTTTAATTAGCTTTAAAATATATTTGTTATCATTGTCCGTGACTGAATAGAGTCTAAGCATTAGAGCCCATCACTATTTATGAAATCTTGAGCAAATTGCTTAACTTTTTTAGGCCTCAGATTACCCGTTTCTCACTTTATAATAATGGGGTTTGATTTGGATGATAAACGGAGCTTTTTGTTTCATTTCTTCTGTAGACTAAGCAAGTAATTGGAAGTGATTATCTCTCCCTCCTGATGAACTCATATAAAATTCTAAATTTCTCCAAGTCTGTGTCTACACAGGCATATATTTTCCAAACTAAGTACCTTTTGTAGAAACAATGCTTTATTTGGACATGTTTTGACAGCTAGAACATGTGTTCCAACTGCAAACAAAAATATTTCCAATTGTTGTTTTGATCTTCGGTGAGGAAATGAATGTTTTGTGTCTGAGTTGTTAAGCTACAAAACATGTTTGCTAAATTTATATATATATATATTTTTTTTTACAAATATATTCATCAGTTTCTTAGGATGTTGTCTTAGAGAAGCAGCCAATGTATTCTTTGCTCTTAGGCAAGGTTTATAGTTTACAAGTGAGAGCAAATCAAAATGTCTGAAAAAATATTGAATGGCAGCTGGGAGAGACAGCCTGGCTCTGGATGCAGATCTTCTTGTTTCTGGTAATGGCTCTGATGTTATTCCCAGTGCTAGCTGGCTGAATTTTCACGGGGCACCATGAATCTAGAACTAAATAACATTATATTTATGCCTTGAGTATCACATAATATCGATCTTTTTTATTATAAATATATACATTTTTCCCTTCCAGGGTCATGAGAAAATTCTATTTTCCCCAAGAATATAATTCACTTGAGGCTTATTGTTAATGCTCAATGGCAGTGACAGGGGTTTATCTTTTTATAATCATATTACTTCTCTTCCAGATTTTTCATGTAGTAAATGAAAAAGTAAGACCCCTGGATAGCATATCCTTTTTGCTGGCATTTAGGATAAAGAGAAACCCAATAAATCATGCATTGAGCAGCTCTACCAATATTGAATTATAAGATCAGGACAGAACTTCGTAGATGAATCACCAGGCAAATGTGCCGCAGCCCGTCTCATTCAGAAAGTGCAACTGGGCTTCTTCTCTTGCACAGACACATTGTGTTAACCATGAGAAACTTGAGTGGACACCCAGGCCCTTCAGCTGTGGTCCTCCATGGACAGTTCTATGAAGCAGTCATGTGTCTTATCTCCCAGGCTTGTAGCATGTTGTGATTTTTTTCAAGTTAATTATATTCTCTATCATAAGATCAAAATAAATTATTATTAAGAGCTATGGGACTTGTCAAAAAATAAAAGAAATGCTTTCTGGGCTGGAAAGATGGCTCAGCAGCTAAGAGTGTGTACTCACTACTCTTGCAGGGGGTTTATTGGGCATCTAACAATCACCTCTAACTCAAACTCAAGGGGAACCAGGTACCTCTAGGATATGCAGATACTCCGCACACACCTCTGCATACTTTTAACCACCCCCAAAAGTAATTCTTTGCATCTTTGTAACATATTACATAATATTTCATGTCAAAACTCTTCAAAAGTAAAGTAGTCTGGGCGCTGGAGGCATGACTCATGTGGTAGAGTGCTTGCCTAGCATGTAGAGGACCTGGGTTCTAGCCCCAGGTCTGCATTAAACCAGGCATGGTGAAGCATACTCCTAACAGTAAAACTTAAGGAGTAGAGGTAGGAGGATCAGAAAGAAGTTCAAGCTTGTCTTCTTCTACCTGGGGAGCCTGGGGCCAGCCTAGGATGTATGAGACCCTTTCCCAAAGAGGGGAAAGAAGTTAAACTGTCCATTTCTATCTGGCTTACAGGACTTCACTGGGCGATGTCTCCCTTCAGCTCTATAGCCTATCGGAAAGCGTCATGTGCCTGTTCTCTTCAAGTGTTTTGTTCTTTAAGAAACAGTATTTGGAGGAAAAGTTTCTTCAGCTTAAGATAGAAAAAGAAAGCCACCTTTCTCAGCTTATCAATCAGCAGCAAGCTTGCCTATTCCTTTCAGACAATTACACCAATGTGCCACACTTTCAAATAATTTTTCAACATGAATACATTCAAATGTAAGCAGTTAGAGATGTCTGAATTTCAGATGCGTGGGGCCAAAAATGATTCTATTTTTTCTCCTAAGATGTAGACTTTTCACAAAGCAGTGTTACAGTACCACAAGGTGGGACTATGAGAGGCTTTTGTGGAGAGGGGAGTCCTCATTTTCATCAAATCAGACCCAGGTACTTTCAGTTAGGGCAATTTCTGATGGCACTGACCTGGGTACACTGTTCACCCAATGGACCCTGCTTCCCGACAAGGAATTGGAACAGGTTGTAACCGACTGTGCATCCGTAAGCTCATAGTTTGGGGGCTCCCTACTCTGATGAATTGGCCATGACTTTGTCTGGTTTTCCCTCCATTCTCTATCTCTTTCTCCGTGATCTTATTTTTACAGCAGGAATTTAAAATGTATTATAAGCAAGGACAGAGCTGGGGGGATTTAAGTTGCTAGCCAGGAGGAGACAACTCAGTGAATGAAGCAGTTGTCATGCAAGTGTGCAGGTGGATATGGGAGCCTCCTGGAACCCCGGCAGTCTGCAGGCAGAGATGTGGTCCACAGGGGTCACCAATATTCATGCATGCACTGTGTGTGTGTGTGTGTGTGTGTGTGTGTGTGTGTGTGTGTGTTTTAAATTATGTATTATTGTACTGGCAGGTTTTGTGTGTCAACTTGACACAGGCTGGAGTTGTCACAGAGAAAGGAACCTCAGGTGAGGAAATGCCTCCATGAGACCCAGCTGTGGAGCATTTTCTCAATTAGTGGTCAAGTGGGGAGGGCCCCTTGTAGGTGGTGCCATCCCTGGGCTGGTAGTCTTGGGTTCTATAAGAGAGCAGGCTGAATAAGCCAGGGGAAGCAAGCCAGTAAGGAACATCCCTCCATGGCCTCTGCATCAGCTCCTGCTTCCTGACCTGCTTGAGTTCCAGTCCTGACTTCCTTTGGTGATAAAAAGCAGCGTGGAAGTGTACGTTGAATAAACCCTTTCCTCCCCAACTTGCTTCTTGGCCATGTTTGTGCAGGAATAGAAACCCTGACTAAGACAATTATATATTTACTATATATTATAAACTTTTGATATATATATGCATATGGTATATTGTATATAATGTGTATATATGTATATGTATGCATATGTGTATATATGCCAAATATTTTATAAGATTAAAAATAAGATTCCTGTTCTCTTAAGCCTAAATATTTAAGAGGAGTGAGAAAGAAGAGGGGGAGGAGCATGAAGAGGAAGAGTAGGAAAAGGAGAAACAGCAGATGGAGAGAACAGTAGTTTAAAGCTTAGGGCCCCTTGCCCTCATTGACCAGACCTTGCCTCTCTCCTTCCTGTGCTCCCTCCTGCTCTCTCTCTCTCTCTTCCTCCCTTCCTCCCTCCCTCTCTCCCTCCCTCTCTCTCTCCCTCCCTCCCTCCCTCTGCATTTATTCATTGATCCATCTATATTTATTAAGCTTATTTATTGTGCTGGCCATTCAGGAGATAACTGAGAGCAGTGGGACATCATTCCTACTCTCATTTAACTCATAATTGAATTGAGAACAGACATTAAATGAATAATTACATAAATAATTTTATTATATCCTCAGTCTTGTTCAGACACTCAAGGCAGTGTTGGAATTCCATATTCTTCCTAAGAAATTCTTCCTGATTCTAAAACTCTATCATATATAATTTAGGAACTATAAGAATAAGCCGGGGGCCAGCCCGTTGCCTCGGGTCACTGCGGACTGCTGGCAGCTGGGGTCAGGTGTGTGGACAGAGTCCTAGCCTAACACTGACTACCCTGTCAGGCTCTTGCCTGCACCCAGAGCCAGAGCAGCTCCGCAGGAGGTCTGTGCACCAACAGCTCCGTGGCTATCACCAACCGCTGTGGGCCAGCCCGCTTGGCTTGCAGTGAGGCCGCCATCTTGCCTCGGGTCACTGTGGACGGCTGGCAGCTGGGGTCAGGTACGTGGACAGAGACCTAGCCTAACATCGACTACCCCGTCAGGCTCTTGCCTGCACCCAGAGCCAGAGCAGCTCGGCAGGAGGTCTGTGCATCGACAGTTCAGAGGCTGTTGCCAACCGCTGTGGGCCAGCCCGCTTGGCTTGCAGCGAGGCCACCATCTTGCCTAGGGTCACTGCAGGCAGCTGGCAGCTGGCAGCTGGGGCCAGGTGCGTGGACAGAGTCCTAGCCTTAGTCAAGGAAGAAATAAAGAAATCAAAGACTTTTTAGAATTTAATGAAAATGAAGGCACAACATGCCCAAATCTATGGGATGTAGCACAATGAAAGCAGTGCTAAGAGGAAAACTCATAGCCCTGAGTGCCTCCAAAAAGAAACAGGAGAGAGCATATACTAGCAACTTAATGGCACACCTGAAAGCTCTGGAACAAAAAGAAGCTATTTCACCCAGGAGGAGTAGAAGACAGGAAATCTTCAAACTCAGGGCTGAAATCAATCAAGTTGAAACAAAGGGAACCATACAAAGAATCAACAAAACCAGGAGCTGGTTCTTTGAGAAATTCAACAAGATAGATAAACCCTTAGCCAGACTTACCAAAGGGCACAGAGACAGTATTCAAATTAACAAAATTAGAAATGAAAATGGAGATATAACAACAGAAACTGAGGAAATTCAAAAAATCATCAGATCCTACTACAAAAGCCTATACTCAACACAACTGGAGAACCTGGAGGAAATGGACAATTTCCTAGACAGATACCAAATAACAAAATTAAATCAGGATCAAATAGATCCTATAAACAGTCCCATAACCCCCAAAGAAATAGAAGGGGGTCATAAAAAGTCTTCCAACCAAAAAAAGCACAGAACCAGATGGTTTTAGTGCAGAATTCTATCAGACCTTCAAAGAAGACCTAATTCCAATATTCTTCAGATTATTCCACAAAATAGAAACAGAAGGAACACTACCCAACTCATTCTACAAAACCACAATTACCCTGATACCAAAACCACACAAGGATCCAACTAAGAAAGAAAAATTCAGACCAATCTCCCTTATGAACATCGATGCAAAAATACTCAATAAAATTCTTGCCAACCGAATCTAAGAACACATCAAAACAATCATTCACCATGATCAAGTTGGCTTCATCCCAGGGATGCAGGGATGGTTCAGTATATGGAAATCCATCAATGTAATCCACTCCATAAACAAACTGAAAGAAAAAACCACATAGTCATCTCATTGGATGCTGAAAAGCATTTGACAAAATTCAGCATCCTTTCATGCTAAAAGTCTTGGAAAGAACAGGAATCCAAGGCCCATACATACCTAAACATGGTAAAAGCAATTTACAGCAGACTGATAGCCAACATCAAAGTAAATGGAGAGAAACTTGAAGCAATCCCACTAAAATCAGGGACTAAACATGGCTGCCCTCTCTCTCCATATCTTTTCAATATAGTACTTGGGGTACTAGCTAGAGCAATTCCATAACATAAGGAAGTCAAAGTGATACAAATTGGAAAAGAAGAAGTCAAACTATCACTATTTGCAGATGATATGATAGTATACTTAAGTGACCCAAAAAACTCCACCAGAGAACTCCTACAGCTGATAAACAACTTCAGCAAAGTGGCTGGTTATAAAATCAACTCAAGCAAATCAGTAGCCTTCCTATACTCAAAGGATAAGCAGGTTGAGAAAGAAATTAGGGAAATGACACCCTTCACAATAGCCACGAAAAATGTAAAGTATCTTGGTGTGACTCTAACCAAACAAGTGAAAGATTTGTATGACAAGAACTTCAGGTCTCTGAAGAAGGAAATGGAAGAAGACCTCAGAAAATGGAAAAATCTTTCATGCTCGTGGGTTGGCAGGATTAATATAGTTAAAATGGCAATCTTGCCAAAAGCAATATATAGATTCAATGCAATCCCCATCAAAATCCCAACTCAGTTCTTCATAGAGTTAGAAAGAGCAATTCTCAAATTCATCTGGAATAATAAAAAACCCAGGATAGCTAAAACTGTTCTCAATAGTAAAAGAACTTCTGGGGGAATCAGTATCCCAGACCTCAAGCAATACTACAGAGCAGTAGTGTTAAAAACTGCATGGTATTGGTACAGTGACAGGGAGGTACATCAATGGAATAGGATTCAAGACCCAGAATTGAACCAACACATCTATGACCAATTGATCTTCGACAAAGGAGCTGAAAACATCCAGTGGAAAAAAGATAGCCTTTTCAACAAATGGTGCTGGCTCAACTGGAGGTCAACATGCAGAAGAATGAGAATTGATCCACTCTTATCTCCTTGTACTAAGCTCAACTCCAAGTGGATCAAGGACCTCCACATAAAACCAGACACACTAGAATTAATAGAAAAGAAACTGGATAAGACCCTTGAGGACATTGGCTCAGGAGGAAAGTTCCTGAACAGAACACCAATTGCTTATGCTCTAAGATCAAGAATAGACAAATGGGACCTCATAAAATTACAAAGTTTCTGTAAGGCAAAAGACACTGTCAACGGGTCAAATCGGCAACCAACAAATTGGGAAAAGATCTTCACCAACCCTCCATCTGACAGAGAGCTAATATCCAATGTATACAAAGAACTCAAGAAGTTAGACCCCAGAAAACCAAATAACCCTATCAAAAAATGGTGTACAGAGCTAAACAAAGACTTTTCACTTGAAGAAATTCGGATGGCTGAGAAACACCCTAAAAAATGTTCAACATCATTAGTCATTAGAGAAATACAAATGAAAACAACCCTGAGATTACACCTCACACCAGTCAGAATGGCTAAGATTAAAAACTCAGGAAACAGCAGGTGTTGGTGAGCATGTGGAGAAAGAGGAACACTCCTCCACTGCTGGTGGGACTGCAAGCTGGTACAACCACTCTGGAAATCAGTCTGGCGGTTCCTCAGAAAACTGGACACAATATTTCCAGAGGACCCAGCCATACCACTCCTGGGAATATACCCAGAAGATTCCCCAGCATGCAATAAGGATACATGCTCCACTATGTTCATAGCAGCCTTATTTATAATAGCCAGAAGCTGGAAAGAACCCAGATGTCCCTCAATAGAAGAATGGATACAAAAAATGTGGTATATATACACAATGGAGTACTATTTAGCCATTAGAAATAATGAATTCATGAAATTCTTAGAGAAATGGATGGAGCTGGAGAACATGATACTAAGTGAGGTAACCCAGTCTCAAAAGAATACCCATGGTATGCACTCACTGATAAGTGGATATTAGCCTAGACTCTTGGGACACCAAAGACACAATCCACATACCAAATGATGTCTGACAAGAAGGAAGGAGTAGACCCTGGTTCTGGAAAGGCTCAAAGGTTCAGTGTAGGGGAATACCAGAACAGGGAAGTGAGAAGGGATGGATGGGGGAACACGGGGAGGAAAAGGGGCATGTGGGACCTTTGGGGGGCAGGGAACCTGAAAAGGGAAAATGAAATGTAAATATAGTATATGTCCGATAAAAATATTTAAAAAGAATAAGCCAAGAAAAATAACTTAAGATATTATTATAACATAATTATAACATCTTATTGTTAAGTGTTCTTAGCAATCTTCTTGAATACACATGTGTGGTCTAAGTATTGTGTACACTTGTGGCATTGATTACACTCTATGTGTGTATTTGTAGGTTTGTGGTATATGTATATGTGCATGAGCCCATGCAATATATGTATGTGTGCATGAGTCTATGTGGTGTATGTATGTGTGCAAGTTTATGTGGTGTATGTATGTGTGCAAGTCTATGTGGTGTATGTATGTCTGCACAAGCCCATGCAGTATATTGTGCATGAGTCTATGTGGTATATGTATGTGTGCACGAATCTATGTGTTGTTTGTATGTCTGCACGAGCCCATGTAGTATATGTATGTGTGCACGAGTCTATGTGGTATATATATGTCTGTATGAGCCCAAGTGTATGAGCTTGTGGAGGCCAGAGGTCAACATTGGGTGTCATCCTCTATTGCTTTTCCCCTTATTTTGTGAGAAAGGCCTCTCACTGACAACAGTCCTGATAGCTAGCTGGGGGCTAGCTAGACATCCCCAGCATTCTCTACCTCCCCATGCAGGGGCATTACAGACAGAGCTACCACAGGACCCAAACTCAAGTCCTTAATCCATCTCACCAGCCACAAAATGATCATGAAATAGTTAAATCTTTTCACATTGTTAACATTCTTGAACGTGTATTTCAGGCTGTGTATGGTGGTGCATATATATCTGTAACCCAAGCATTTCAGAGGTAGAGACAAGAGGATTAGGAGTTCCTTGTCTTTCTCAAGTACACAGCAAGGCCAAGGCCAGCCCAAGCTGCATGACAGTCCTTTTCCAGAAAAGTAAAAATAAATGACTAAGTAGACAGCCAATTATATATTTTATTTGCTGAATAATTTAAGTATTCAGCATATGCTCATCTGTTTCCTTGGCTACATTTTAGGAGCATCCTCTAGTTTTTGCTTTATCTTATGCCTGTATTGGTGGAAATATGGATTATTAGTCTATCATATAATCTGGAGTTGTGGTTGTTAGGTCAAGGAGTGTGAATAACTTTTAAAATCAGCATGTATCTTGTCATGGGTGACACATTATAAAATATACTCAATCTATTTATAACATACTAAATAAAGCATTCTTCAGGGTGCTAGAGTCCTATCAATTTACACATGAATTCCAGGGGATTTAAAGGCCTATTAAATGTTTCTGGTGTCATTAGATCTTTCTAGATTTTTTTAGTATATACCCATTGGATAGACAAAAGAGACATCTAGGCACTTTAATTTCATATTTCCATTTATATGCCATCCAGCTGTATTTTGTGTGTGACTATGGTTTGGCAATTTTCTATTATGAGAGTCTTGAATATATTTTGGTTAAGAATAACACAGGAAATTGCAGGTGTCATATTGCATATTGCATTAATATGATTGAACACATTATTTATGTAATATATTAATGGAGCTGTATATTATTTCCTAAGGTCCCTACAGTTTGTGTTTTGGGTGAGCATTACATTCTCTTTCATTGCTGCTTTACCTGAGGACAGTGTGTAAGTGTAAACAAGGAGCCCTGTGTTCATCATCTCTGTTTACAAGCCTGCCCCACCCCCATTCCCTTTATTTTGTAGGAAAAGCCAGTAGAGCTGCAAATATTTATCACCTTAAAATATATTGCTGTAAATTCCTCTACTTTCTTAATCTGTTTCGTTCCTTCGCCTTTTCTTGTAATTCTTTGCATCAATTTCAGAAATTACGTCAGATAATTTAAACCACTGGTCAGCTTTCTCCTTGAATGACTTAAAGATACAAGTTAAGCTTGCACCTGCATAACACCGACTGTTTCCCTCTGGGAATATTCTCTGCTTCTGAAACAGTCCTTGTGGCTACAGTGGTACCTATTGAAGGATTCGGTGCCATTACTACTATATCAATCTTATTAATAGTACTTGCAATTTTATAACCTTTGTACTTGAGCATAGTTTATTTTTCCTGTGGGGTGTGTGTGTGTGTGTGTGTGTGTGTGTGTGTGTGCGCGCGTGCGCGCATCTTTATCACTTTGTCTAGCAGGCTGGTTAGCCTACAAGCTAATGGGATTCTTTTGTGTCGGACTCCTTTCTTCCCACAGGAGTGTTGGGATTATAGACACACAGCCTTATGTGGGTTCAAACCTGGTCCTCACCCTAGCATACCAAATGTTCTACCAACTGAGTCGTCTGTCCAACCCTTTGTTTTTGTTTCTGTGACTGTTCCCTTTGTCTCTCTCCTCAACTAATTTGAGTCTTGCATCTTCTTATTTATGTCACTACGTATAGTTTGTGCCCACCCAATGTCTTCCACCCCCCATGTCATAGACTCCACCTGGGCTGTCAATCCCTAGGCCATGTGGCTAGCTCATTTTCTCTGACCTATCAGGTTGTCCATGCCCTGTGTCTAGGTTTCAGCCTGTTGACCACAGTAGGCCAGAGCATTGACCAATCAAGAAGACCATTCAGATCTCAACCCTGGACATGTTTACAGGGGATTTTGATCTTGACAATTCTTATTAAGAGTCTGCCCTGATGATTCTAGACTGTTGCTGTTGCAATTTGACAGTTGTTAACGAAGAGGCACAATCTTGTCACTTATCTCTGTTTTTTTTTTTTTTAATGTGTGGCAGGCTTTAGTAGTTCATAAAAAGTATTCCTAGAGTTTGAACTTTATCCTTATGCCATTTACATTTTTGTTGGTTTTTTTTATTTTATTTTTATTTATTCACTTTAAATCTCACTCATTACCCCTCCTCCCAGTCACCCCATGCAACAATTCTTCCTCCTTTTACCCCCTTGTCCTCTGAGAAGATGGGAACCTCTGGGTATCCTTCTACCCTGGCAACTCCCACTGAGGCCAGACAAGGCAGCCCAGCTAGAAGAACTTATCCCACAGACATGCAACAGCTTTTGGGATAGCCCCCATTCCAGGTTTTTAGGTCCTATGAAGATCAAGCTGTACATCTACATATCTGGGGTGGGACTAGGTCTGGCTCGTGTTTGCTCTTTAGTTGGTGTTTAGTCTCTGAGAGCCCCAAGGTTCCAGGTTAGTTGACTCTATTGGTCTTTCTGTAGAGTTTCTATCTCCTTTGAGGTCCACAATTCTTTCCTCGGCTCTGCCAAAAGAGTTCCCAAGCTCCATCCACTGTTTGTCTGTGGGTCTCTGCATCCCTCTCAGTCAGCTGCTGGGTGGAGCCTCTCAGAGGACAGCCATGCTGCACTCCTGTCTGCAAGCATAACACAGTGTCATTAATAGGGTCAGAGATTGGTGCATGCCCATGGGATGGGTCTCAAGTTGGCCTGGTTATCGGTTGGCCATCCCCTCAGTCTCTGATTGAACCCCTGTCCCTGCATTTCTTGTAGACAGGATAAACTTTGAGTCAAAAGTTTTGTGATGGTTTGTTGTCCCTATCCCTCCATTGAGGTTCTTGCCTGGCTATAGGAGGTGGCCTCTCCAGGTTCCATATCCCCAGTTCACCTTTCTAGAAGTAAATATTTAAATCCTGACCCCATCTTTGGTTATTGAGTTTCTGGATAAAAGTCTTTCTTTCTCTCTCTCTCTCTCTCTCTCTCTCTCTCTCTCTCTCTCTCTCTCTCTTACAATAAGCCTTTACCCTTCATGCTTTTAGAATCTAATTTCCTATAGATAACCTCGAGTTATTATTTACTATTATTATCTGGGCTGCTCTTAGCTTTAATTTGGCAGCTCTCAGGGCCACGCTCTCCTCTCTTAACCCATGGCCTTTCTCATTCTCCTGCATGTTTTTTTTTCCTTCTCCCCTGACCTCCAACCCCAAGCCTGAGAAATCTCAACCCCATCTATGTTTCTTCTGCCCATCTATTGGCTGTTGGCATCTTTACTTACCATTCACAGTTAACTAGGGTCATGTTCACTCTAGAGCTCACATTAGCATTAGAATACAAGCAGCATCAGGCCAACCACTGTACATCTCCATTGATTCTTAGGGGCCTCCCCTATTCCAGGGCTCTGTCACATCCTCTATATGTGCCCCACCTCCCCACCCCAGCCAGTTGTAGATTTCCATTCATCTTCATGGCCATTTCTCCTGGCCCTCCCCACACCTGATTCTGAACCCCACCCCCATTCTCCTCCCTATCCCTTCTCCCACCCAGTTCTCTCCTTCCACCTGCCTCCTGTAACTATCTTATTCCCCCTTCTGAGTGAGACTGAAGCATCCTTGCTTGGTCCTTCCTTCCTGTTTAGCTTTTTCGGGTCTATGGAGTATCCTGTATTTTATAGCCTTCTCGTGTTCAGCCAGTTGAGTCCTTGACTTAATTGTCCCCCTTGCATGTGGGCACCTCTTTCTTGATACCTTTGTGGTATTTGGTTGGAACCTTTCCTATGGACATTTTCCATCTCTCTCTCTCTCTCTCTCTCTCTCTCTCTCTCTCTCTCTCTCTCTCTCTCCCTCTCTCTCTTGTATATAGCTGCTACCTAGCCCTAAAACTTTGGCAGGGAAAAAAGCAAATGGTAAAAGACTAAGCCCCAGGACAATGAACAATGACCACCATTCTTGGCCACGTGTTTATACTGTGTAGAATGTCAGGTAAGCCCTGCCCACCGCGTATCAGTTTGTACTTTGAACCATGTGTAGGTCTAAGAGACGTTGACTAGGTACCATTTATCTTAGCTTAGGAACCTAGATGGCCCTGGACTGCTGAGCGTGCTTTATTGTAATACAACATTGTCCTTTCATCTACAATTCTCAGTGAATCTGGCCAGCAGGTGTCCTGTCTTGCAGACAGGAACAACAGCTTGGTTCTGATGCATGAGGTTATGCATTGGAGCAGGGCTTCCGGTTAGTCCCTCTCCGACTGTCTCTGGCACTGTGCTGCTCAAAAGATTGTGCTTGTGCTGGTGGGAATAGGTGCAAAGGGATACTATGAGTGATACTTATAAGCACTTTACCAACTGATACATCTCTCTACCTCTCATCCTATCTTTGTAATAATAGGACTTGGTTATTACTTTCCTAAGTTTTATATAATACATATTCATTGTAATATATTAGATAAATATAAACGAATGTGAGCAAGCAGAGGAAAATCACCCATAATCCCATTTTATGGATATATATATATCATATATATTATATCCCATAATATATATGATATATTATATATAAATATATTTATATATTCATATATATATATGAATATATCAGAAGCGCACACCACACTTGTACTTTCTCTTACTCTGTTTTCCTTTACTGAGATCCTGCTTGATAAACTGTTCCTTAGACCTTTGAAAATTGAGATTGTGTTATATACGTTTTCATTTATCAAATACTTTGTAGGAACAGTACTAATGGATATAGGAATGGCAGTATTAGAGGTGCTGAACCAGTATTAGAGCTAGAACCCAGTGGAGCAAAACTAACATCTAGAGAGGGCCTCTCAGGTTTTCTTGGTTCTAGAGTAACAGGTCAGTTGTCACAGCCATGGATAGTTCCTGTTGACACCATGACATAAAACATTACTTCCTTTTATCTTTCACAGCTTTGGGAACTGTCTCTTGTCTTCTCCACCTCTTCATTTTCTTCCTCCTATTCCTCCTTCTCTATTTTTGTTTTTATTGAGACATGTGTGTCATGTATCCATGGCTGGTCTCAAACTCTCAGTGTGGGAGAGATGACCTTCAACTTCGAACCTTGACCTCCTGCCTTACCTACTGATTGCTGAGATTTCCGGCATGTGCCAACCACATCTGATTTGTGCCGCACTAAGGACTGGACTGGGCTTCAGGCATGCCAGGCTAGTACTGTGCCAGCTGAGCTCCAGCCTTAGCCCCTCCTCTCACCCTCTCCAACATCATGCTATTCGCATTTTCCCTTGGGCAATTCCCCTCAGCCTCTTCCTCTGGTTCTGCTGTATTCCTCACATCGGTGACTTCATACTTGGCTTCATTTTCTTTCCTCCATAAACAGTCTCCCTGGGGAGGGGTTGTTCTTACTCTCACCATTCACTGCTCCGGATGATGGACTACCAGTTGACATCTCCACTTTTCTCTTTCTTCTCTTGACATAGTTAATCAGTCCATAGCCATCATCATGGTCCAAGTTCAAACATGTGCTCCTCTGTGTGACCCTGGCCACCATCTCCCTCCCTCTGGAACCCTCACATTTCCCTCTCTCCTATGTCATTTCATCATCAATATGTTTGGTGCTGTGCCCTGGATCCTTGTAGGTGTGCAGGAAAGTTTACAGAAGGGGGCGGTGCTTGCTTTGGGGACCTAATGACTCTGTCTTAGGATTTCTACTGCTGTGAAGAGGCACCATGACCATGACAATGCCTATAAAGGCAAACATTTAATTGGGGCTGACTTACAGTTCAGAGGTTTAATCCATTATCATCATAGTGGGAATCATGGCAGTGTCTAGGCAGACATGGTGCTGGAGAAGGATCTGAGAGGTCTACATCTTGATTTGCAGGCAGTAGGAGACTGTGTGCCACACTGGGCAGAGCTTGAGCACAGGAGACCTACAAGGCCACACTTACCCCAACAAGGCCACACCACCTAATAGTGCCACTCCCTATGGGCCATAGACATGAGTCTATGAGGGATGGAGGGGTCATACTTATTCAAATCGCCACAGGATCCTGACTGGTGCTCAGTGTTCATGAGAATCCTGGGCTCCTGCAGAACCCCCACTGTTCCATCCTGCATACAGCAGTGCCCTTCTGAAGGTCACTTTCTAGACTCTCTTTCTCTTCCTTGTGTCATCGTTTATATTAAGGTGATCCTACAAGTGACACTAATTATAGCTTCTGTAATTATTATCCAGCTCTCTAATTCTGTGTTGGTGCTAACATCTGAAACAATGTTATGAAAATTAATCAAAGGGCGAGAGAAACAGTATCTTGTATTAAATTATTTTTGAGTTTATTGATTCTCTAATTATTATACTAAATACTGTATTAAATTTAGAGACCACAGTGGAGTTATGAGAAAGCGATTCTGGATAAAGGAAGAACATTCCTTGTTACTGGCCCCACAGAGTGCCCAGCACTAGCGTCATGGTATTTATTTACCATGGTAATTCCTGGTAAAAGAAGAGAGAAGTAGCATGGGTGTGTGACAGATGAATCCTGTAAGTAGAATTGTAGTGCTAACTGGAGCTCGGACTTCAGAACCACTTTGAAGATCTTGATCGGCATGAACTCACTTCCCAGGCTCTGAAGTATACGAGACAGAATGGGAAGAAATTCTCTATTTATAGATTCTTCTTTTTTATCGGTCTTGACCTGCTCATTCAGTACAGGTGGATGGACTGAACAAAATAGACACTAATTATTCCTCCATAGGTCTCTCCCTCAGCCTTTGGGAACCAACAGTGATAATTCTGTATGTAGTATCTTTAAAACTGCTTCTTTGTTTACCATGAGAAAATCAATTAGGGACTGGCAGCTGTAGCTCCAGTTGGCAGAGAACATACTTGTCTGGGCCCCATCCCCAGAACTACAGAAATAAAGTCTACATGGAAATGCCTAGAATCCCAGCACTTGGGAGATGGAGGCAGGAGGGTCAGGAGTCCCAAGTTATCCTTAGCTATGCATAGAGTTCAAGGCTAGCCCGGGCTACGTGAGTCTGCGAGCACATATGGAACCCATAGGTTTGGGCTGGTACTTCTTGCCCATCCCTGTCTCTTCCGTGACTTGCAGGCATCTTCAGGAGGCAGAAGCTGTTTGAAAGCCTCTCTCAGCCTTCGCTCGGCACTCTTGTCTATGTGCAGTGAGTGGGCTGAGGCTATGTACGTCAGAGTGGGGAATCCCTCCTCTAGTCTGCTTCTATAGACGGGAGGCCTTGAGCCAGCCTCGGGCCCTGAGGTGTTACATCATCGCACCCTCTTTCCCCATTGCCTGTGCAGGTCTCCAGCCATCTCCACCTCTGTCTCTCTGCAGTGAGCCAGGAGGGCAAGAGGGACTTGTTTTCACCCTTCAACTTGGTGGCATGTTTACAACTCATTCATTTATTTTCTCTTCACTCCCTGTACTGGCTGGTTTGTGGGTCAACTTGACCCAAGCTGGAGTTATCACAGAGAAACGAGCTTTAGGTGAGGAAATGTCTCCATGAGTTCCAGCTGTAAGTGATCAAGCAGGGAGGGCCCATTGTGGGTGGTGCCATCCCTGGGCTGGTAGTCTTGGGTTCTATAAGAGAGCAGGCTGAGCAAGCCAGGGGAAGCAAGCCAGTAAGTAACAACCCTCCATAGCCTCTGCATCAGCTCCTGCTTCCTGACCTGCTTGAGTTCCAGTCCTGACTTCCATTGGTGATGAACAGCAGTGTGGAAGTGTAAGCAGAATAAACCCTTTCCTCCCCAACTTACTTCTTGGCCATGATGTTTGTGCAGGAATAGAAACCCTCACTAAGACACTCGCAAGTGAGCTTCTGCTGTCTGTGTTGTAGTTTCTCCAGCAGTTCTGTGTGGTGAAGACCCTCGAACCTCAATTTTCAGATCACTGTTTGGTGGATGAGAAAGGCTATTGACAGAGGCAGCTGGACTCCAGAATGAGGATGGGAAAGTACTTTTTCCTCCCTACCACATGAAGTTCAGCTAGAGTGCCGTAACACTACACACAGGAAGCACTAGACTCTGTCATGAGGAGAGAAGTCACACTCGGTGTCTTCGCTGTGCATGGCACATAGTGAGACACCTGTTTACCTCAATCATATTGCTTTTGGTGGTGCAAAGCATGGGGTATGGGAATAAAAGCCCCCCTGAGCCCTGCCCCTCTTCAGGTTAAGAACCACAGAAGAGAAATACTAGGAACACACACACACACACACACACACACCACATATTTCATAGCTGCATCCCTCAAAATGCAAATAAGTGATCCATAATCAACCATTAGCAGATGGAATTTAGGAATGTATTGCACAGTGCTTGTTCCATTTGTGTGATGTCTGTTTGATATTAAAACAAGCAGTGTCATGAGAAACACGAACAACCTAACGAAGAAATCTTGGGACCATGGAATGATGCAGAAAACATTGACAAAACTCAGTACTCATCCCTGACACCTCTAATAAACAGAGATGACAGGAGCATCCTCACATGGGTCACATGGTCATGCTTTCCAATGACCTCATACCTCACGGTACAATGCCGCGTGCCTTCTCCAGGGTGTGAGGAGCCTGCAAGTGTGCTTGCTTTCTTCGCTCTTAAGTTCTAGCCAGCTTCCTGGTTCAACAGAAGGACATAAAGGCACAGAGTTCTAAAAGGGAAGCTGGAGAGCTGGTTCAGAAGGTAAAGGTAGTTATTGTCGCCAAGCCTGGAGACCAGGCCCCTGGCCCTCCCCAGGGGAAAGGAGAGAGGTAACTCCCAAAAGTGGCCCTCTGACTTCCACACTTGCATCAAAGCACACACATGTCTCCTCTCCTGCACACAATATGATAATTAAATAAAGGTGATTATTTATTTTCCAAAAGGAAGAAAATAACTTCCTATTTACCATGGGCATGACTCTGTCTAAAGTCATAAGGAACTTATTTAAAAATAAGAGGATTATAAAAGAAGCAAGCTCACTACGTAAACCAATAATATGAAAAACACAGCTATATGAAGGAAAAATAAAGATGAGGGAGTCGGGAAAAAGATGCAATTCTATTGACAGTCTACCGAAAACAAAAACAATGAGGCACAACTGTCACAAAGCATGGACACCGTGTTGCTACACGATATACCGATGAGAGCAAGGGAGTGCTCCAGGAGTGCTCCAGAAGCCAGAGGCGAGGCGGCCTTGGGAGTGTGTGTGTGTATGTGTGTGTGTGTGTGTGTGTGTGTGTGTGTGTGTGTCTTTTTTAATCAGTATTTTTATAAATATGAGTTTTTATATATTAGTATTTTTATCTTGGACAATTTCAGACTTGTATACAGTAGTACATTGTAACCATATTTCCCCTCCATTACCCTTTCTTACCCTCCTTCCATTCTTGCTAAAGATTATTCTAAAAGGTATGTGCATGAACCAAGGAGCTAGGCTAAGTGGAATGATTTCAAAAGGAAGGGTAGAGTGTGCAGTATCTCCTATTACTCTAAATGCTTACAGTGGATTTAAGACTGTGACTATCACATGGGCCCTTTGACAAGGGCAAAAACATAGATCATTGGAGCAGAATAGAGAAACAGTCCCACACAAATGCAGCCAACTGATTTTATATGTTAAACATAAGAGCAATTTGGTGTGCCCACTAACAAAATACAACAACAACCAACATAATCATTAATTTTGGCCTGGGGGTGTGGCTCAGTTGGTGATGTGCCTATCTCATAATCATGAGGACTAGAGTTCAAATCCCCAGAACCTATCTATAAAGCTGGCATCATGGCACATGCCTATAATTAGAATGAGAGCAAAATGTGAAATGGAGCCAGGCATGTTGCTGGAAGCTCGTGGCCCAGCTTGTCTGGCCTGCTTGGCAAAGTTCCAAGCCCCATGGGTGACCCTGTCTCAAAACCAAAGGAGGAAGACACTGGGAACCCACACCTGAAGTGTCTTCTGACCTCCACATGGGTGCTCTGTTGCGGAAATATTTAATCTCAATCTGGGGCTTCTACCCTACTTTTGATTATTCAGTTCCTGGATAAAAGACACACAACTTATATATTTATAATAAGCCTTAATCAGCACTATAGCTGGGCAGGCATCTTCCCTCTCTGCTATTAGAATCTATTTCCCCATCTAACCCCATTTTACACTTTGCCACATTCCATCCAGCAGCTCTTAACTTAAACAGCCCACCCTCATGGCCATGTTTTTATGACTCACCCACCCCGTGGAGGCTTCCTCCTCCTCTGTTTTCTACCTTTCTCCAGCTTCATCTCCCTTCATGGTCTTCCTCCGACCCCAAGCCCCAGAACTCCAAACCCCGCCTATGTCTCTTCTACCCAGATATTGGCTCTCAGTATCTTTATTTAACCAATAGTTTTAAATTCAGGAGCAAGGTCACATTGCACAGATTCTCTGGGAAAAAGCAGGCCTTAGGGGCCAATATTTAGCATTATATCACATAGCAAAAGGCCAAACCTCAATGGTGCCAGACATGTGTGCAGTCATATGACCTCCTCTTGTGTGCATGCACACACACACACACACATACACACACACACACACACACACACACACACACATACACACACACACACAAGAATAATTAAGTTTGACCTAAGCTATTCCTTTACCCCCAAATTTGCTAAAAGTGTGTTAGATTAAGTTAAGTGTGGAAGCTGAAAGGAGCGTGTTTTAGAAAGAAACGTGCTTACCAAGTTTATTTAGTGGGGATTTGTCCACCAAAGTTCATAAATGAAAAATAGGAACCCGTACACTGAAATCCATTAATTTCTTAACAGTTTCCCTGTGCTGATAATGAAAGGGCTACCACTTCTCTTATCAAATTATTTGTGAGTCACATATCTGAAAACTTATATCTGGAAAACAGAACTGTTATAGACAACAAGGAAAAAAATCTAATAAGGTGGGCAAAAACAAAACAAAACAAAATATGATATTGCTTCAGAAAACTGGCTTTTGGAGAACAAATAAATGCACACTAAGGTTGTCTGGAGTGGTGGCCACTATGGAAGTCCAGAGGAAACTACTGTGAGGTGCCACCAAGTGTCTGCACCAGCAGCTAAAGGCCTAAAGGGTCAAGATTCCCATGGCTTGCTTTGTCACATTTTAACCATTTGATACATAATCAGTTAGTTGGCATATTATTTGACTCTAGAAGCATTTTACTAACACTCTAACAATTATTATTAATGTGTGTGTATGTATGTATGTATTATGTATGTATGTGTGCACCATGTGCAGATGTTTGCATATGAGTGTATTAAGGCCAAGAGGCAACTTTGGTTGTCTTCTTCTATTGCTGTCCATCTTTCTTTTTGAGACAGGATCTCATTAAAGCAGAAGCTTGCTGATTTGACCTTACTGGCTGGCCAGCGAATACCAAGGACTAGGGTGTCTCCAACCCCAGCGCTGGATGATGGCACCACTATACTTGGCTTTTCAGTTTGTGCAGTAGATGACACTTGGATCCTCATGCTTGTCCAGCAAGCAGTTTACCCACTGAACCATTTTCCCAGGGCCTGGTTCTTACTAAACTTTTGATATTGCTTTCGCTGTCTTTTATGTTTCAAATCCCTTCAGGACAGTTAGGAAATTAATTCTTCTCTTGTTTTCCAACAGACCCTGTGGCCCGTACAGTCGGGGACATGGTGGCAATTAATTGTTCTGTCATCTTGCTGTTTTCATGCCTGGGTTTCTTATTAAAATGGGTCATGTAACTTTTTTGTGTCTCCCACAGAATGTCTAGATACATGATCCTCTAATACTGAACATACTTATCAACCTCCCAGGTGCCTGCTTATTGGGTGGTTCTCTTTTTTGTGGGTGGAATATGTGCACACGGGGAGACAGGAGATCACGCTCAGTTGGCATTCCTTGAGTACTGTATACATTTTTTTGAGACAGGTTCTTTCACTGGTCCTGAACTCTTCAACTAAGCTAGACAGGCTGGCTCATTCCAGGCAGGCCCAGGAATCCGCCTGCTTCTGCCTTCCTGGTGCTGGTATTATAAACCATTGCCTAGCTTTTTTTTTTTGTATTGTATATTTTTCTTTATTTACATTACATTTCATAGGTTTTCCCCTTTCCAGGTCTCCCTTTCAGAAACTCCCATCCCATCCCCCCTTCCAGCCTCAAAAACCCAAGCCCCACTGCCTGGGACCAGGGGCTTATGGAGAAGCTCAGAGGCTCCACAGAGTTGGGCCAGGCTAGGTCAGCTAGCAAGCTGGGGCCATAGCATCTTCTCAGCCTCAGAAATCCAGAACCCTGCCTATAACTTCCTGGAAAAAGAAAAAAATCTCCAGGGCAAGATTTAAGCCTTCTGGTTGACCTGATCAAGCTGCCACCAACCCTACCATTTGTTCCAGTAGCAACTACCTCTCCCCCTAGCTTTTCAATGTAGGTTCTAGAGATTAAACTCAGTTCTTCATGCTTGCACAGCAAGCACTTTACCAAATGAACTCTCTCCTGGATCTTTTTTCTTTCTTCTTTTGAGTTAGGAAATCACTATTTAGACCAAACTGTTTTAGAAGTAGTAAGCACCATGTCTCACTGTGACTTACAGGTGTGTGCCACCAGCCAACTGCACTTTTTTTTTTTTTAACAAGACTAGAAAGATAATCTGTTGCCCAAATCATGTTGCCTTATATTGGAGTTCCAGTGTTGGAGCTGAGACAGAGAGACATCTGGTTTCTCCTGGCACTGTGAAGGCTGGGGATCTGGTTGGAGACATCGCTAGTTCTTATAGGAGAGTGAGGATTTGGGAAAACCTTTCTCTTCTGTCTTGGTTCCTGGTGCAGCACTTTTTTCTCTTGGTTAAGTGGTGTTTCTGTGTGTTTGCCATTCTCTCTCCTGTTTTGAGCAGAACAACCAAATCTAAGGCAAAATTATGAGATTCTTTACTCCCTGGTAAATTAGACTCATCGTTAACTACAGCACAGCTGTATGGTTGCTTGAACTCGAGGGCACTCATCTGGCTGAGAAAGCAGAGAGGCAGGGACCCTCAAGAAATCATATCTACATGTCAGGATTTCCGAGGTGTGTTTGCTTTGGCCATTCCATCCAATCCGATTTCTATTTGCGAATGAGGTCATCTATTTCCAGATCTCCTTCATTTGCTGAGCACCAGATCATTCATGAGTTCCTGGCTGTACTTTACTGCTCTGTCTCCACATAATCATGGGATGGTGTCTCTCTAGAAGGAGTGTGTTGGGGAGCTATTATTTTACATTAGTATCAACATTTAACTGTAAAAGAAGATTTTATTTCTAGGACACTTTTTGGTTTTATTCTGTGCCTGTGGGTTTAGGAGGTGCACTTTATAGCAGTGTGCGCTCTTATGCCAGAAGGTAAAATAGTCTTATTTCTAAATTTAATTATGTCAAAGTAAAAGTTGATAAACCTTTTCTTCGACCACAGAAAGCAGTGATTGTTGGCTTTTACAAACATTATGAAACTATTTCTAAAGATGCTTCCTCCATTTTGAAACGCGTTTCCTCCCGCATCTCGGGCTGCCCTCAGACACCCTCCGCACTCTCAGCCTTGCAGCTCTCCTGCCCCAGCTCTCAGCTACTCCTGGCTCCTATTTTCTTTAAAATGAGAATAATCCCCATTAATTTTGGAGACTGTGCCATTCATCATTTTTTTTCTATTAAGGATTCATTTATTCTGTCATTAAATATTTATTTAGTACTGGGCTTATACTTCAGGGATACATCAGAGTTGACAAATAAGGTCCCTGACCTCATAAAGTTTACGTGGGAGAGACAGGCAGTTAACAAACCAACAAATGAAGAAATTAGATGATAATGGATAGCCTTGAAGGTCATGAGGGAATAACAGGTCACATGGTAGAGGTGCTGGGAGGCCCCTCAGGTGTCGTTTAAGGGACGTTCCATAGGCCTATTGCTCCATTGATGACAAGCTCACACAGAAAGCTTGGGAAGCATGCAGAGATGGGGCAGTTGAGGTAGGGCACCAGGGAGAAGTATGGATGGACGATGGCCTTGGACGTGAGGTCTAGATGCTAAGATGCCACTGGTTACTCAGCCCATCTCCATTTTATCCTGTGCACAGTGACTCAGCAGCCGAGAACCTGAGAGGAAGCAGAGCATCTCTGAGGTGATCTCTCAAGGCAGTTTCTCCCCTATCCCCAAGAGCCTTGAGAGTGTCTATGTAGCCAGGCTGCTAAGAGGTCAGGAAAATAGATGTGGAAGAATTAACAGAGTCATGAGCAAATCATGTGTGCAGCAATGTCCTGGCAATGCTGTAATCCACTGCCATTAGAAAGATGTATTGGACATCAGTCTGCCTCCCCGGGGTGCACAGCAGTGGGCATATCCACAGCCGAGAGCAGTGTAGCACAGCACAGCACTTACATTGTTAGGAAGAGGAAGATGAACAGAGCAGTCCTGGGTGACAAAAAGAAGAGTTCACAATAGGGAATGCATCAAAAAGAGACAGACAGAAACAGCGGCTGGGAAGATGGCCTCATGGGTTAAGTGCTTCACCGCACAAGACAAACACCTGAGTGTGATATGCAGAACCCACATTAAAAAGCCACATGTGAGTTTGTGTGTTTGTAATCTCAGTACTGGGGAGGCGGAGACAAATGGTCCCTGGGACTCTCTTGCCAGGCAGAGTAGCCTAATAGGTGAGCCTCAGTTCCCAGTGAGAACCTATCTCAAAAAAATATAAATAAAATAAAACAAAACAAAACTAATATGCATGATAGCTGAGGATGACACCTGAGGTTAACCTCTGACCTCTACATGCACATACAACACATGTGCACACATACACACAACATCTGATTGTGGCTAGTAAACCCTAAAGTACCTTGGGGCTTAGCCTAGGCGGCCCAGTCTTCCCTGGATAGACTTTCAGGGAAATCGTTCTGCCAACTTCTCAGGCTAGAGCATTACTATTCCTCCAGATATCCCCATGGAGATCTAGGATCCAGGAATGCTGATTGCTGGGGTGGCTAGGAGCCTGGCACCAAAGATGGTAACAATGCAGGGAGTGTCCCTGTGTTCGGTTGAGGGGTGGGTACCAAGGAACAGGTGACTCCCAGGAGGTGCCAAGGAGGCCAGTGGGTGTTCGGGAACCCTCGGCAAGTTTGGGAGGCATGAAGAGGATGACGCCAGCCTTACAGCTGATGTAGCTGATAAGCTAGTGAGGCTGCTGGGGACGTTGTCTTCCCCTGTTAAAGGATCTGTGGGAGTTGGCATCAGTGTTTGGTGTCATTTACAGTTGGGAGTTTATCTTCCCAGACCTGATCATTCTTGGTCCTCAAGGAACAAAAGAAGAACTCCTCAAGAGTTCCGGCCAGGAGACTATGGAGGCAGTGAGGACAAGCGGTGACCACATACCTTCACTTTGCCCCTCTGCTCAGGAAGCTCTTTTCACTCTTTTCAAGTCCCGTTCCTTTCCCTCACCACTGGCTTTCCTGTCTTTTATCACTGAATGGAGCCTGATCTAAATTCCAGGATCTGAGTGGAATGTTCGAAGAGAACCTTACCAAACCCATGCCAGCTCCAGGAGGATAAAATGTGAGCAGTCGTCAGATTTCTTTAAACAGCTTTCAGTCATTGTACAGGATCATAGATGATGGAATTGGGACCGGATTTCTTCCTGGAAAGAAATCCTCTGGCTTTCACCGCAAAGCCACACAGTGGCTTGTTTGACATTGCGGGCCCTGGTGCTTGTGTTTGGGTGTTATCGTCATAACTCACACTTGTTAGCAAGGCTTGCCTCTAATAAGCCCAGAGATGGAGCAGGAGCTGAGTGAGTGGGGCAGACCGCACACTCCAGATGACTGACACCTTCCCTCATGACTTGATTTGAAAGGGAGAGCCCCTGAGCTCCTCAGGGACCCTAATTCAAAGGCTTTTTCATCTCAGACCACAAACACATTTGAGGTACCAGATTAGAAAGAGTGAGAGGCAGGTGTACTGACAGAAGTTGTGAAGAAGCCAAGAGCCAGACAGCAGGGGACAGGGCAGAAGAATGCACACAAGTGTGGCGGCGACAGGACAGGTGTCGGGGAGGCTGCCGTGTCTGGACCTTAGACTCAAAGCACAGATAGTGCAGGGTCAGAATGGAAGGGCTGACTTGACATACTGCTTAACCATCTTTGAACTTCAGTTTCCTCATTGTGGAATAGGAAAGACAGTTATTTTTAGGATTAGAAGAAGGATTCTGTGAATACGACGTAACAATAAAGCATGTTTTAAATGTACAGTGGAAGACTGGAGAGATGGCTCAGTGGTTAAGGGAAAAGCATTGTTCTTGAAGAAGACCCTCGTCCAATTCCCAGCGCCCACATTGGGCCGCTCACAGCTAGCCCTTACTCCAGCTCCAGGGGGTCTGATGCCTTCTGCAGGCCTTTGAGGGCACCGTACTCATAGACACAGACGCACATATGCACATAATTAAAAATAAAGATGAAACCCTCTTAAAAATGAACTGCAGTGGTACATTCAGCTTTTAGGCTCCTCTTTTTTTATTTTGTCTTAATTTTGTTCTGATATTAACCAGTTATTGCCTGCTGAGCTGTGAATACTCCTTCACCTTCTCTGGACCTCTGTATCCTCCTAAATTGCAGACAATAACTTTGCCTTATATATCCATTTCACACTAGTGAACAAATGTTCCCAGAGTTTGTTTTATTGTAGAATGTCTTCTGGAAGTGGATAGATCATTTCAACTGTGTTATAATGCTCTATACAAACTGTGTTTCTACCAAGGCCTCAAGAAAAGGCTAAATATCATTTCATATACTTTACTTAAACATTACAGGAAATTATTTTTTCCTGCAGAGCTATTTTAAAACAAATCTCAAAGTTTGAATTATTATGTATTGAGTCTCTGAGAAAAATGTGCTTTTCTGGGATATATTACACATGTGTGTGAGAATGAGTTGTTTTCTGTAGAGGTCTCAAACATTGAGAGGCTCTAATTATGTGAAAATTATAATGAAATTAATAAGTGACACCACTTTTTAGAATTTAAAATGGGCCTTGAGAGAATGCAGTGTGGACTTAGACTGATTATAACTCTAATCTTTTAGGTTGTGATTCAATATTATGTAACATTAAAACTCAATTAAATAAAAAATAAACGAAGACTCAAGCGGTGAGAACACTCATCTCCCGGTTGGCTCAACCTCTGAAATGATGACTTAAAAATATGTTAAATGCAAAGTCTGTAATTGTCCTTATTGTTCATTCTATTCCAAAATAATTGCACATCCAATTAGCATCCGTTAATGAGAGAGATTAAATTACCCTATTCACAAATATGCTAGATTGTCATAAATTGTCCAAATATAATTACAAATGTAAGGTTTTATTCCACTTTCTACAGATAAAATACAGAGAATAAATGAATCTGTGTATGTATCCACTTAGCAGAAACTTTATTATATCAAAACCTATTTGGACTGGGCATGGAGGTGACTGCCTGTATTCCCAGGGGTTGGGACATGGTGGCAGAAAGATCATGGGTTCAAGGCCAACTTGGACTACCTTAAGAGACCCTATTTCAAGATCCTTCCTCCAAAACAAAAGGCCTTTCCTTAATATTTTAAGACATTTCTGGATCTGCCTCCAATGGGAGAGAGAGGGCTGGAATGAAGCACCTGGCACCAGTGCTGGTAGGGCGCAAAACATGAGACCCACTAGCACCTGAAGGCCCAGAGTTTCTGTCTCATTCTACAAGGCCAGCCATCTCCCACCTTCTACTGAGCGACTGGGGCAGCCTGAGGAATGCCTTCCATCCCCACAGTCAGCAATAGGTGCAATACAGCAAGCATCCAGGCATCCTGCAGAAACAGGGAGATCAGTAGCTCGGCATGTCTAATCATCATAGCTTTAGGCTGCAACAGTGGATCACATGGAGGGAAAACCTGACCTAAAAAGTACAAGGACCAAGGCCAAGATGGAGATAATTTTAAAGTGGCCATAAAAAAAAAATGACCTCAACTGAAAACTATGAAGTTGTTTTAGTCAGATGACCAGCTAAAGGACTACAGAGATGGCTCAGCTGACAAAGTCTTGCCTTGCAATAGGAAAGCCTGAGTTTGATCCCTGGAACTTAATTTTTATTTTTAAATCTCTGTATGGTGGCACATGCTTACAATCCCAGCACTAGGGTAATAGAGACAAGCCAATCCCTGTGGCTTGCTGGCCAGTCAGCCTAGCACACTTGACAGGCTCCAGACCATTAGGAGAGCCTTCTCAAATAAAAGTGGACAGTGCTCGAGGAATAACAGAGAGGTCTATCTCTTGCAAACACACACACACACACACACACACACATACACACAAGGGGGGAGTAGACAATATCAGCAATGAGGAAGAAATTTTAAAAGAAAAAGAATTGGTGAATTGAAAGTTGTAATAACAGAATCCCAAGTAGCAGGGCAAGCTCAGGAATAGAACAGAGACATCATAAACGAATCAGTCAGCGAGAACACAGAGTCATAGGACTTACTCAGCTCTGACAACATGGGAAAATGAACTTTAGGGGAGGGAGGGGTGGAATACAGGGTTCTCACAGGTTAGTTGAATGCTCTACCATTGAGTTATACCCCAGCCCCAAGGAACTAACTAGACAGAGCCTTGTGGACCTGTGAGAATTATCAACGATGTAGCTTTCATACTATCGATGTTCTGTATGGAGAGATAAAGAGGGTGGGGATGAACAGGTAGTTGAGAAACCTTCCCCAGAATAGGGGGAGCCACAATGCCGCTTACCTAAGAAGCCCCATATGCTGCAGGTCAAGCTCTGGATATCAATCCAAAGGCACAGGCTAACAAGTTGGGGGAGAAATCTAAGTTCTTTGAGCTACAACAAAATTCCCCCATCACCTACTGAACATCCAAAAGAAGTACATGGTGAGAAGAGATTCTTGGTTCACAGGTGACACTACCACTTACCCTTCAGTCACTCCTACCCTTCGGTAATGCTGGATGGAGGCTTTATGAACAGAGGGACGCTTAGAGCTGCAGAAGTGGAGACCAGGGCGATGAATGGGATGTGAGGAAGAGAAGTACTGTCAGGACTGTGGTGAGGCTCACCTTCCTGAGGATCAGGAGTTCAAGGTCACCCTTGGCTAAGTAGAGAGTTTGGGTCAAGATTGGGAAGCATGAGGTCCCTAAGAGGCAGAGGTAGAAACAGAGACTGGGTTTTTCCTTGTAGGTCCCTTAAATGATACTTAAAGTCTAGGGGAGTACGATCATACTATCTGAATTGGGCTAAATGTATGAAGAAGAAATACCTAATATACCTACTTTTAAATTATTTCAGGAACTAAGTGCTTAAGGAAATACTTCAGACAGTTTAATTTGAGGAGGTAGAAAGAGAGAGCTGCGTTTGATTTGAGGTTGTCCTGGTAGGATGTCACTCTGACCATGGAAAGCTATACATACAGATTGGAAGCATCAGAGTAGCAACTGAGAAAAGTCACACATGGCAGCGCACTGTGTAAAACCACTGAGTACATCAAGATGGACTCCTAAACCATTCATTCAAGCCACAGGAAGGCAGGCAGCAAGATCCAGGAGTAAACCACCTCTCAATAGACCTTCCAGAGAAAACAGCCTAGCAGAGGGGATTTGAAGAATCTACTTGGGCCGGGTGGGGAAGGGGTTGTAACACAGCTGGCAGAGTCCTTGCCTAGCAATCAGGTAGCCCTGGGTTCCATCCCCAGATCTGTCATCCCAGCACTCAGGAGGCAGAGGGTGTGAGTCAGGAGCTCAAGGTCACACCCATTCCTACTACACTGTGATTTAAGGGTGGCTATTCTTGGCTATATGAGGACCTGTCTCAAAAATACACAAGCAAACAGAAAATGAAGGGGCTTGCCGTATGGGCATAGGACACGAGGTTAATCCCCGGTACCCATGTAAAAGCCATGTGACTGCACCTACCTGTAATCCAGAGCTGTGGTGGGGGGTGTAAAGATGCAAGGACCACTGGGGGCTCACTGGCCAGCCAGTCTATCTGAATCAGCAAGTTGGAGGCTAGCAAGAGACCGTATCTCAAAAACCAAGATTGACAGCTCCTGATGATTGACAGCCAAGGTTGACTTCTGACCCCCTTGTATACATGTACCAGGTCCAGTGAGAGACTGTCTCAAAAATAAGATAGAGAGTGACTGAAGGAGATATCCAGTGTCAGCCTCTGGCCTTCACACACAAGCATACATTTATGCACATGTGTCTATACACTCATGAACACACCGGAACACACATGATGACATGAGAACACATACACACATACCCCACTATGGTATGCCAAACAATGATTTTTGTTTAAAGAAGTATCCATCTAAGAGAACATCTACTTCAGGTCTTAGTTACAGGAAGGTGAGAAGGAAAATAGGAATTACACAATGAAATGTCTCTCCCAAGACAGTGTGAAACACTGGGCTCCTCGCTGTATGTGAGCCCTCATCAGTGGGGAGAGAAGATGCCCCTGGACCGTTAGCACGTGACAGCAAGGATACTGGAGGATGCTCTAGCACAGGCTGACAGGGTCTGCAAATACACGCTTTCTCCTTTACACGTGTGCCAGTGTGGGCTGTGTGGGATGCATGCGTAAGGACACTCCTTCGTATGAGTGTGAGTGGGGGTCAGAGGGCAACCTCAGCTGTCAAGCCCCACTTCCTACCATGCTCGAGGCAGATTTCTTTATCTCCCAGTTTATTCCTTTGAACTTCTGGGGATTCTCCTGTCTCCGCTTTCCATATAGCCACAGATAGAGTTGTATTACAGACATGCACGTTACCAACTCCAGCTTTATGGAGACCAGAACTCAGGTCTTCACAAGTGCTCTTGCCCACTGAGCCATCCCCCTAGCCCAGAGGACCCACATTATTTATTGTTTGTTTGTTTGTTTGTTTTCTTGTTGAGGCAGGGTTTCTCTGTATTGCCTTGACTATCCTGGAACTTGCTCTGTAGATAAGGCTAGCCTCAAACTCAAATATCTGGCTGCCTCTACTTCCTGAGTACTAGGATTAAAGGTATATGCCATCACCACCACCACCACCACCACCACCCCGGCCATATTTTCTTAAATAATCCATGGAATCTTCTTTCTTCAAAAGCCCATCTCCTGAGACATAAAATGCCAAATAATTTTTTATTTTGTTTTCAGTGCAAATTTTTGAGAGTTTAATACAAATATACAATGGTATATGATCATATACACCCTCCATTTCCCACAAAAAAGTTAAATGAATTGGTATCACACAGAATATGCTGTGTAATAGGCCCAAACATATTAATGACATGTAAGGAAAGGTCCATCAACATATTGATGTCCGATAACATCTGAATCATCCACTGATCAAAGATCTTGAAGCAAAGAAGCAGATGCACCTGGGCTGGGCTGGCTCAGTCTGCGGAGTGCCAGCCACACCAGAATGTGCTCCAGTCAGCAGTTAACATTCCCAGAACCCACAGTAAAAGCCAGCCATGGTAGAGCCAGCTTGTAATCCTGGCACTGGGGAGTCAGGAAGGAGGATCCCTAGGGCTCCTGGACAGCCAGCCTAGTTGAATCAGCAAGTTGGAGGCCAGCGAGAGACCCTATCTTGAAAAACAAGATTGACAGCTCCTGATGATTGACAGCCAAGGTTGACCTCTGACCCCACGTGCGCATGCACCTGTACACACACACACACACACACACACACACACACACACGCACATACCTCTCTCACACACTCACACACCAAAAATAAACAAACCAATAAATAAGAGAAAAAATATAGATCTAAATGAAAATGCAAACAGCAGTATTTGCACCATGCCGCTAAGGCAATGCTGAGCGGAAACTGTAATGCTTGCTGTTTATATTAGGACATTTCAAATTAATAAAGAGGTATTTTTAAGAAGACAGAAATTGTGGCTACTAGGAAAGGAACAGGGTACTGGTGCAGTCTCTGCAGCCTCAAAGAGAGCTGAATACTGCAGGTAGTTTCTGCTCTTGTGTGTGAGAATTCATATTAGCTAGACCAGATTCTTAAAAACTATTAAATGTTAGATTTCAATTATGAATTAGGTAAGTTGAATTACCTGCTATACATTTAATAAATTTAGTTCAGTTAAGGCATTTCTCCTCAGTATTCTACCCAGTGCCACCTCACTGGTGACATCACTACCAACAGGTAAAGAAGCTACAATTTTGTACAGTCTTAGGAGAGTTGGAAGCTCTTTCCAGTTCGTGGAATTGTGTACAGTATCATGTTGACACAAAAAGTATCAAAGAAAGCACACAGACAATAGAAACGTGACACATAGCATAAATATAGACTCAGATCTCCTTAATCCAACACTGACACACCAAACCCATCCAAGTACACAGAGACTTACACACGGAAACCAAGTGGGCTCTATTCCAGGCATGCAAGGTTGGCTCAACATTTGTAAGCCAATCCATGCAATCCATTGTCCCAGTAAACTAAAGAAAAGAATCTCACAAACATGTCTGTTGATAAAGAGAAAGCTTTTGATACAATCTAGAGTGTCCATTCTTGACTATAAATTAAAATATCAGGAACCTAGAAATAACTCTTGTAGCTAGAGTTCACAACTCCACAAGAATATGTACAAATGATATCACACTGAAGTGCTTTCCCTGTAATGTTGGGAATGAGGAAAATATGAATACTTTCTCCCCTTAGCCTAGAATAGAGCCATAAAAGATACTACGGCCCAAAAGAAAGGAAGGTGTGGCAGCGAGATGGCGCAGCAGCTGAGGGCACTGGCTGCACATGTCTAATGACTCAGTGTGCTCTCCGAAATCCACAAGAAAGCAGGAGAGAACTGACCTCAACACATGCACTGTGGCATACATGCCTGCACACACACAGACACACACACACATATACACACATACATACACATACACAGAGACATACACACATAGACATACACACACATACATAAACATACACAGAGACATACACACACAGACATACACAGAGACATATACACAGACATACATATACAGACACATACACATAGAGAAACACACAGACATATACACACACAGATACAAACAAACATACACACAGAGACACATACACAGAGAAACACAGAGACATATACACACAGACAAACACACACAGACATACACACATACACACAGAGAGACAAATACACATAGACATACACACAGAGACATATATATACACTCAGAGACATATATATGCACATAGACACACAGACATATACACACACAAACATATGCACACAGACATGCACATAGACATATACGCTGTCATGGTTTGAATATGCTTGGCCCAGGGAGTAACAGAATTTGGAGGTGTGGCCTTGTTAGAATAGGTGTGTCACTCTGGGCATTGGCTTTAAGACTTTCATCCTAGCTTCCTCGAAGTCAGTCTTCCACCAGCAGCCTTCAGATAAAGATGTAGAATTCTCAGCTCCTCATGCACTATGCCTGCCTGGATGCTGCCATGTTCCTGCCTTGATAATGGACTGAATCTCTGAACCTGTAAGGCAGCCCCAGTTAAATACGGTCCTTATAAGGGTTGCCTTGGTCATGGTGTCTGTTCATAGCAGTAAAACTCTAACTAAGACAAACACACACAGACATAGACATAGAGACATATAAACACATACACAGGCATATACACCTACACCCCCCACCATCATCAAATAATGTTTAAAAATAAAAGACCTGCAGAATCAATGGGATAAAAAGCACTGTACCCATCTGCAGTAAGCAATGCCATCTACTCACACAGCCCGAAGTCATCTACAAAAAGTCCGGTGCTAGACAGCATTTCCAGCAAGAATTCAGAATACAAAATTCACACAAAAATCAACCAGGTTTGTACACAATAGCAGTAAACATATGAGAGCCAAATTAAAAATGCCATGCTATGTATAGCTGCTCAAAAGAACATGGAACGTTGAGTTATAGAGCTAACAACACACAGGAGTGCCGTACTCGTCGTCACAGAACGACAGCCAGCGGCTGGAAGACATCAGAGGAGCCCTGTTGGCCCAGAGACCCTCACTTTTGTCAGTGGATTAAAAACTACAACAGGCAGGATGTCAGGTCTCCCCAAATTGACCCAGAGACCTGATGTAATTCTTACTGGAGTCTCTGTGGGGCTTCTGTAGACAGTCTCATTCTGAACGTTACGTGCTCTATCAAGGGCTACCGAGACCTTTAGAACTGTTGCAAGAGTGTGGTTAGGTCAGGGGGTGATGTGGGGAAAGCAGAAATTGAACAAACCGTGACAGTGTATATGTCTCTGTGCATGTCTCTGTGTATATATGTCTTTGTGTCTATGTATGTGCATATATATGTATATATATATACATATATATATGCCTGTGTGTATTTGTCTTTGTGTGTGTATGTCTGTGTGTGTTTCTCTGTGTGTATATGTCTGTGTGTGTTTCTCTGTGTGTCTCTGTGTGTATGTCTGTGTGTGTTTCTGTGACTGTAGCAGACACCCGAGTGAATCGGCGTATGAGGGGTTGGAAGGCTCCCTTTTGGCTCACAGGTTTGAGGGGCTCATCCCACTGCCTCTGTTGATACTGACTCAGGTGGTATATTATGGGGGAAATGCATGGGACAAACCTGTCACCTCATTCCAGTAAGCAAAAGAGAGGCTGAAGGGCCTCATTCCCTCTCCAGGGTACTCCTGAGTCTGAAAAGCTCCCACCAGGCCCCAGCAATACCAACAGGTGTGCCAGTCTTTTACTAGATGAGCCTGTTCAGAAACATTCGAGATCTAGTTTATACCATTGACCCTCAGAATAACACCCATCAAAAATACAAAGACAGTTCCCTGCAAAGGAGGTGACGATAGCGTTTGTTGTAGTTCGAACAATTAGACATCCAAATTCTTCCTAAATGAAGAAGGGTGTGTCCTTGACTTAACCTCTGTGTTAAAGGAATAAACACGAATATGGCAGGTTCAAATGTAAATATACAACGTGCAATGGTACTTTCTATTTTAGAAAGAAACTCAGAGATTGCCTATGATGGGTTTTTTTAGGCTTGAGGAGAAAAGGCAGTTTAAATGACAAACCTCATAACAGCTGAAATTTGGTACAAAGGAGGGGCTTTGGGGATGGCTCAGTGGGCACAGTGCTTGCCGTGCATGCATGTGGACCTGAGTTGGATTCCCTCGACGACTCACATGTAAAGCACATGATAGCATGTGCTTATCATAATCCTGCTATTGTTCAGCTAGAGGAGATTTGAGGTGCTGGGCCCTGGTGTGATGGATGGGAGCTGTACAAATGGGATCAGTATGGGAAGGGAACTAGCACGCTTCTCCTCGATGGGGTGTACTGCAAGGAAAGGGCCTCACTGCCATGGTAGGGTCTGGAGGTGGGAGTGGGAGCATGTTTAGACTGAAACAGTACAATATATGGAGAATCAAGACAGGACGGGACCTAAGAGGCAAGCAGAGGCTTCCCTTTAAAGCCCGGAAAAGAGCTTCATTAACAGTGAGAATAAGAGAGTTGTGGGGGGGGGAGGGGAAGAGGAAGGGAGGAGAGGGGAGGAGAGAGGAGAAGAGAGAAAACCCACTACAAGAGGGATAGTGGTTGGAGAGCTCACTCCTCAGCACTCCTCTCTGGAGAGTAACGGGATCAGTCCACAGGACAAAGGAAAGACCTGACTTTGTATAACCTTTTAGGAGAGGTGGGAATTTTCTCATCCTGTGATTTAGTTCAGCAGAATGTGTGAGAGAGAGCATGGAGGAGCCAGATGCCTTAAATCAAGACCTGTCAAGTCAAAGCACAGACTATTTCTTAACTGTCCCAGAGGGGGCTGTAGGAACACAAGGTCTGATTAAGGCTGTGGGATCTGGTCTAAAGGTACAGACCCCTATTCTAACACTACCACACAGAGCCCTCTGTGGAAGAACCTCTGGGGAAATGCATTTATGTAAGCATGTGTAAGCAAGCACAAACAATACTGATAAACCCCAAAGAGCTCTGCGGACACCCCTGATATCCTGATATTCTGTCCTCACTGTGAAAAATATTCTTTCAGGGAAACTGAGGGACTTCATTACATGTTCTGGAATTTCTTATAAATTGATAGCTACTTCGAAGTAAATGGGTGTTTTTAGAACATTAAAAACAAGTTGGATCTGTAAACATCATAGTAAGGCGGTCAGGAAGTCAGTTTCTGAGTTTGGGAAGGAGGTTTACATAGGGAGGCAGGCAGACTCGGGGTGCACCTTGGTGATGCTGGCCACCCTCAGTACTGTAGCCGGGATCTGCTATACGGAGCATCTGGTGTTTCCACGGTGGAATAGGGCAAGGTGAGAGTGAATATTTTCCCTGGGAACTAGGAGGAATGGTGGGCTAAAGGTGATGAAGAGGAGATAAGGATAAGAAGATACAGGACTGAATGGAAGAGAGCTCAGAGCCTCGGAGCGTGGAGCCAGGGCAGTGCTGGGTCCCACTCCACTAGGACCCAGGGCCTGGTGAACTAGACTATGTGGTCTGCAACTCTATAAAGTCCCTCCTGCGTAATCGATCCCAAGTCTCACGGTGACCAGCAGCAGTTCTGGCTAACATGATGTCCACACAGGGATGCTCTGCCTCATACTCTGTGAAGGAAGGGGTTTCTTACCAAGCCAGAAAGAGCAGAGTGAGAAGAAGTCAAGCTACATTCTGTCCCCAGCCCCTTCCACCAAGAATGAGGCTCCCTGAGGAGCCTCCAGGGTAGAGAGGGTTGTGGGAATTTTAATCACTGCAGAGAGCATCCTGCCCCACAGCACAGTCTATTAATCCTTTCTCGGTCATGTTTATGCCGCTTTAGAACTAGAAGGCCTGGGGGTGCATTGTGTATACTTTATAGTATCTTCTGTGGACCTTCTGTGTATAAGGCATTACCCTCTGGGCCCCAGGCATGTGCAGGATGAACTCAAATTTCTACCTTGTGATTGGCTCTGTAAAATGAGGCTAAGATAAATAGTCTAAGTGCTCTACCACTGAGCCTTGCCCCCAGCCTCTCACTGGGGGATTCTAGGCAGGGGCTCTACCACTGACCCACACCCTAGACCCTCACTGGGGGACTCTAGGCAGGAGCTCTACCACTGAGCCACGCCCTCAGCCCCTCCCTGGGAGGATTCTAGGCAGGGGCTCTACCACTGAGCCACACCCCCAGCCCCTCCCTGGGGGATTCTAGGCAGGGGCTCTACCACTGAGCCATACCCCCAGCCCCTCCCTGGGGGATTCTAGGCAGGGGCTCTACCACTGAGCCACGCCCCCAGCCCCTCCCTGGGGGATTCTAGGCAGGGGCTCTACCACTGAGCCACGCCCCCAGTCCCTCACTGCGGGATTCTAGGCAGACATTGTACCATTGAACTAACAAGGCTCCGCCCTCTCACAAGAGAGTCCTGTATTGCTGATAGCCGCCAATCCTTCCCTGGGAGGACTGCTGAGCCATAGTTCCTCGGTGGCAGATTTTAGGCAAGTGCTTTACCTTTGAGCCTCATCCTGAGCCTCTTTGTAAACTTTTGTCATGGTCTCACAAACGTGCAGCCGCCACCCTTGACCTCACACTGTAGCCCAGATTTACCTTCATCCATTTCTTTATTTTTACCTTTTGGTCCTTCCTCCAAGCTGGAGCTGGCTGGATTTCTGTCTAACATGGCGCCATACTTCACTCCCAGCCCTCCCCTCCGATCATGCTTTTCCCCAGGTAGAGATGAGAGCCGCTCTAGTATTAAGGATTTGTAAACTCCTTTCACCTTGAAATTCTGCTTCCGATTTGGAACTCCCCATTACTCCTTGGGAGAAGAAATGAAGTAACAAGTAATATTCAATTTCACACTTGGGAAACAGAAACAATAACGTTAAGTAACTTTCCCACTGCCAGGCAGCATTATCTGTGGTAGGAGGGGAGCTGAGACTTTATAATTCTATTCTCAGACCGCTCTCAAGTGTGTTTTAAAATAAAAAGCGTCTGCGCACCGATGTAGCATTGTCCCCATTGAATCGTAAGTCAGGAGTTCAGAATGAGCAGTAAATAAGTTAGGCCAAAATAAGAAACTTATTTATGTACCAAGGTATAGACATAAATCTACATGATTATCATAAAAATCAGACAGCCCCTCCCTGGTAATAATAATAGAGCAATTTTATATCTTAAATACAAGCCTTTGAAAATAAACCATTTGTTGATAAAAGAGAACTTGTAAGGGCTCCTGTGATGTGTTGATGCCTTGACAAATAGGGAAGCTGAAGAGAGGCCATTTCTGCTTTATTCACACACTAGTAGCGAAATTACAAAAAAAAAAAAAAAAAAAAAAAAAAAACAGTGAGAAAATCCATCTATTTGACCTGATGGTGGTCGTGTGAACTTCTCATTGTAAAACCAGGATTTCCAACATGCTTTTTCTTTTGGTGAAATTGTAAGAAATGTAAGGAGATAATTCATGCATTTGGAAAGTAAGGCATGGTATTAAGTGGCTTTCCTATTGCATTATCAGCATATTATATGTGTGCAGAATTTATGTGCTTTATGAGGATAGGTGGGACTATGAATAATGAAGGCGGTTATATCTTCAAAGAGGCTTAACTCAGAACTGTGAGGCTAGGCAGGAACCATTTCAGACCTGGAGAGAAGGCACACATGTAGCCTCTGGTCACAGGAAAGCCCAGACCTTTGCTCCTGATGACTACATTGCTTTCTTTCAGGAAGTGATGCTAATGGGACCAAGGTTCCTTCCTCTTGGTCCTCTCCACCCCTCAGCTACTTACATCTAGCCTTTGTGGGAGGCACCTTCTTCTCCAAAGTCCAGCCAGGAACAGCAGTCATCACTACAACCAGGACATAAAGAACTAGTCTCTTAGCCACACCTGCCTGCAAATAGGAGTTAGATATCCTGTCCTTAGTAGAGGACCTCCTCCCAGGATAAGTGTGATTTTAGAAACAGAACATAGATTCTGTGGACACCTAGGCTGTCTGCCAAGGAAAGAGATTTTCGTGTGTGTGTGTGTGTGTGTGTGTGTGTGTGTGCATGTGTATGCATGCATGTGGAAGAGGTCAGAGGTTAATAGAGAGAGCGAGATTTTGTGAGAGTGTATGTGAGTGTATGTGTGTGTGTGTACATACATGTGGGGATAAGAGGTTGATGGAGATGAAAAATTTCATGTGTGTACATGATTGTGTGGGTCAGAGCTTGATAGAGATGCAAACTTGTGTGTGTGTGTGTGTGTGTGTGTGTGCACATGTGGAGTAAAAGGTTGATGAGATAGAAATTATCATATGTATGTGTGTGTGTGTGTGTGTGTGTGTGTGTGTGTACATGTTGTGGGGGGGTCAGAGGTTGATAGAAATGGAAACTTTCGTGTGTGTGTGTGTGTGTGTGTGTGTGTGTGTGTGTGTGTGTAGAGGCCAGAGGTTTCTGTCAAGTGATTTTTTATATCACTCTCCCCCTTATTTTTTGAGACAAGGCCTCTTGTGGTGCATACAGCTCACTGACGTGGCTTGACCAAATGGCCAGTGAGCACCAGATCATCCCTGCCTTCACCTCTGCAGTGGGATGACAGCCACATGTCTCAGTGCCTGGCTCTTCTTTTTCTGTGTGTGTTTTGAGGATTGGATTCAGATCCTCCTGTTTGTGCCAGGACGTTCACTGTCTGAACGTCAAGGAGACTTCTTAAGCTACATTAGCCCCATGCTGTCTGTCTAGAATCAGGGCAGTTCTAAGAGATCTGAATCCATCTCCAGTAACAGAAGAATTACTTTGTCTCATTAGAGTTCAGTTCATAAAGATAACTTGTTGGAGCTTGTGAAAGCTGGTAGACAGTCTGCCCTATTCCTGCTAGAGGAAAGAAAGCCCAGGATCCTGAGAAGAGTATCTATGGAGTCACTTCAGATACTGCCACCTAGAGCTGGACCCTGAGCAGGAAGGGATGGTCTCGAGGGTACCACGCTTTGGGTGGGGTGCTCGTTAAGTAGCCCTCTGATCTTTGAAAGTAGATCACTTACATTTGGACAAATTCTATGTTTAAAAAACCTCTATTAATTTTCTACAGAGTACTGAGTCATAACTGGAGCATTTGTATCACACGTCCACCCTCAAGGCCCTGGGAACACCTTGGAAGAGGGAATTGAAAGACTGTAAAAACCAGAGGTCAGGGAGGACTGGGGCAAAACAGTGTGTACTGGACATGACAGGGCAGCTGTAGTCATAAACTCATGGCAGCTGTGGTTGCCCACTGTCTTAGTCAGGGCTTTACTGCTGTGAACAGACACCATGACCAATGCAAGTTGTATAAAAGACAACATTTAACTGGGGCTGGCTTACAGGCTCAGAGGTTCAGTCCATTGTCATCAAGGCAGAAACATGGCGGCATCCAGGCAGGCATGGTGCAGGAGGATCTGAGAGTTCTACATCTTCATCTGAAGGCTGCTAGTGGAAGACTGACTTCCAGGCAACTAGGGTGAGGGTCTTAAGCCCACACCCACAGTGACACACCTACTCCACCAAGGCCACACCTCCTAATAGGCTCACTCCCTAGGCCAATCATATATGAACCATCACACCCACAGAAGACTGAGCCAGTCAACATCCCAGGGTGAGCATGAGGAGGGGCTCAAATGAGCCCCCCACCCTTAGCAAAGGGGATTAACAATTGTTGTCTACTAGGAGAAGTAATGTCCATTTTCTTCAGGGGTCTGGTCCCTCCTAGGTTGAGCATACTCCTGTGGATGGGCCCACACTCATGCAAATGTGAACAGCAATAATTGGACTCAGTGAATTATTTTAATTTAAAACATGTGCTGGGGAGATGGCTCTGGCTGAGAGTACCATACATAGTACAATTTATCAGTTTCCAGAATCCAAGACCGCTGCCGATGAGAGAGTTGTCTTGTTGCCAGCTCTTTGTAGAGGTATGATCATGACGGTTTGGGCTGGGGTTCTCGTTAAATAGTCCTCTGGCATGGTCGCGAGTGACATCGGCTTTGAAACCACAGACTATTGTAATAAAGTTTCTCAAATGACCACAGTCAGAATCCAATTGTATTGAACAGGCAATTGATTCTGGGCTAAAACATGCTTACATCACAAAATAATGACTGGCTGGAGAGAAACAAGCTCATGCTCAGGAGCTGCTGCCTTGGGGCTAGAGAGAATTTGTTAGAGAGGAAAATAAATGGTCAGTTTGCTAAGTACATTTGAAGCAGGACCCCCTTGTGCTTGCTTCACACCAGAACCCCACGTCCCTGGGAAATAAGCAAAGCAGGAATCACCTCTTTAGATTGAAAGGATCTAGGAATTTTAGAGTGCTTTGGGCTAGTGCTAGAACTCAGTTCCTCATCACTGTAGAAGACACAGTGGCCACCAGATGGGCAGAGATTGTCTCCAATCTTTAATGGTGTTTCTTGGAGATGGGCTCCCCAAAGTTCATCAACAGAGCAGCAGGCAAAATAAAGACCAGCACTTCTGCATGAACAACATGTATAAACAGTGGAAGCATAATAACAACTGTGTGTGTGTGTGTATGTGTGTGTATACACGTACTCATGAGCATGTATGCGTGCCTGTGTGTGCATGTGTGCATAGACCAGTTTGTGTGTTTGTGTGTGTGGTGGCTTGAATAGGCCTGGCCCAGGGAGTGGCACTATTAGGAGGTGTGGCCTTGTTGGAGTGGGTGTGGCCTTGTTGGAGTAGGTGTGGCCTTGTTGCAGAAGGTGTGTTCTTGTGGGCATGGGCTTTAAGAACCTCATCCTAGCTGCCCGGAAGCCAGTCTTCTCCGGTCGTACTCTCAGCTCCTCCTGCACCACGCCTGCCTGGATGTTGCCATGCTCTTGCCTTGATGATAATGGGCTGAACCTCTGAACCTGTAAGCCAGCCCCAATTAAATGTTGTTCCTATAAGAGTTGCCTTGGCCGTGGTATCTATTCACAGCAGTCTAAGACAATATGCAAATGTGTTCTAATGCATGTGGAGGATGGAAGACAACATCAGTGTCATTGCTTGTATGGTGTTCACCTCCCCATCTCTATGTGTCTCTTTTAATTATGTGCATTTATGTGTGTGGCGGGGGAGGATGTATCTAAGTGAGCCCAGGTGGCCATGGAGCTGGAGTTACAGACAATTACAGAGAGTCACCTAAAGTGGGGGCTGAGACCCAAACTCAAGTCCTCTGCAAGAGCACTATCTTATCATCTGCGTGCCTCTCTAGCCCTTCTAGATGTTTCTGGTAGACTTACGGTAGATTGCTTGAGGCTTAACTTGCTCCTTTGATCTTTTCCGTTAAGGGAATAAATGCTTTGCATCTTGTCCAAATTCTCTAACATTCTTGTTTTCATTTAGTTTAATCTATTTTAAGGCAATTGTTTCTGATTGTAACTCTTGTTAAATCATTTCCAGAGGTGTGAATCAAAAATAATAGAAGGAAAAAAAAAAAACAACAACAACTTCGCTTTAAATTCCTCAAAAGCTTTAAATAGTGACTGTAAAAAGCATTCTGGGGCTTCTCCTGTACAACCAGGAGCTAGGCAAAATCTCTGCCAACTTCAGCGGTGCCCACAGGCCTCCCTACAGAGGTGTGGGCTCTGCCAGCCCATTGTGTCCACCCAGCCCCTCCGCACTATCCACCTTCCCACTTGGTAGTCAGAAGGGGTGTAAATCTCCCCAAACAGTTTTTGCTCAACTACTTTACTTGATCTATTGGAAAGAAACACCATTTATTACATGCTAATCAAACCGTAATTGCCTGTCTCCCTGATAAATTGACCATGAATGAGGTAGGTCTCTTTGACTGACGCTTTCCTATGTGCTTCAGTCTCTGCAGTCATGACATGCCTGCACTATAAGAAAGCCACATGCTGTTAGGGAGACAGCACGCTTTGCCTCGAGCAGAGGAATTGATTCTTAAACTTTCCCCTTGCATCGTAAGTAGGTGCCAGGGAAAGACTTGTTTATGCAGTAGATAGAGAAGCGAGTTACTTTGAGTTTTGCCGTATTGATTTAATCAGAGTTCTGTTTGTTCATGTCTGCTAATCTAATGTGTAATCAGAGTCTCTAAGTAGGAAGCAGTTTTGTCCCATCTCTGCATTCTGGAAAGAATGAGATTGGATTCACCGTTAGCTTTTCCTATCATTTTTCACTCTTCAAAGCCTTCCTTGTTGTTTCCGGTGCCTTCCATGAGCCTGGTTCTGCCCCGCCATCATCCTTCCTTTATGCAAGAGACAGCAACTCAAAATGACCTATCAAAGGGCTGAGAAGATGACTCAAAGGGTAAGAGCGCCTCGTTGCACAAACGTGAGGACCTGAGTTTGAATCCCCGCACCCACATTACAGACAAAACCGTCCCTGTAAGGACAGCAATGGGGCAGGATCCCAAGGAATTGCTGGGGCTTGCTGCCTGCAAGCCTAGCTCCGGCTTCAGTGGGAGACCTTCTCTCAAGAGAGTAAGACAGAGGGTGATGCAAAAGAACCCAGCAACCTCCCCCGGTCCCACAAGTGTGTGCACAGGCACACATACACCTGACCACATACACAGCGATTCACCAAGAGTAAAGCATGCTAGCTAACGCCCATCCCCCACTCGGTCGTCTCCTGCTCTGGGATCCTACCCGTTCGCTTTATTATATTTAGCTGCCTTGTCTCCTTAGGCTCTTTCAGTCTGGCAGTTTCCCAGACTTGTCGTTTTTTGTAAGCACGAGAGTTCTGAGGGAAGTTGGCTGGGTGTTTTGTAGAGCGTCCAGATGGAAGAGGATCACATGACAAAAGGACACTCCTGTGGTACCAGAGAAAAGGGGTGGCTGTCAACATGATGTCACTGAGTAGTGGTTGCCAGGTCTCTCCACTGTCTCTGCTCTCATTTTGACACTATCCTGCCAGAGATAGCTCAGGACTCACCTCCTTTTAGATATCTTCTCGAGATATCTTTCCAGTCACTTAGGAGAGTGTTGGATCACAGGATGAAATTTAAAATGGGTCCTTGGGGATGCGGAGATGGCTGGGTCAGTGAGGTACCTGCTGCACACAGTAGCTAGCTTTAGTCGTCCACATCAGCTTGACAAGGCATAGAATCATCTGGGAAGAGACTCAATAAAGGATTATCCAAATCGTGTTGACCTGTGGACAAGTCTGTGAGGGACTGTCTTAATTAAGTTGATTGATGCGGGAAGACCCACCCACCTCACTGTGGGCGGCACCATTCTCTAGAAAGGGGGCCCTGAACCAAGAGTAGAGAAGTCAGGCTGAGCACAGAGAAGCAAGTGTCGATGTGTGCATTCGTTTCTCTCCACCCTCCACCACTGACGTGATACGCTAGCTGTTCCAAATGCCATCTGTCGTGACTTCTCTACCATTGTGGACTATAACCTTAATTGTGAGCTTTAAAAACAAATCCTTTTTTTTTGTTTGTTTGTTTGTTTGTTTTTTAAATCACACCTACAAAATAGAAACCAGGACACAAGGCAGATGTGAAAGCCTGAGTCCCCTCCCAGAACCCATGTAAACAGAAGCCAGGCTTAGCAGATTGCACTTGTAATCCCAGCACTGGGGAGGCAACTCCCCTGGCTTGCTGGGCAGCCTCTTTGATGAGTTCCAGGCAAAGGAGAGACTGTTCGAAAAGAGCAAGGTGGACAGCGCCAGCTCAGAAGTGGATGTGTGTCCTTCACTTACATGCAGACACAGATGTGCAGGGACAGATACATGTCTCTCTCAGCAAGCACCATCTATGTTAGGAGAGAAATTGGAAACACTTAGCAGCTCTTAGCTGAGTGACCCCGGTAGGATTTGTCATGATCACAATTACAGCCTGTTCCTTCATGCCTGGGGACACCTCAGACACCATCTCAGAATGTCTCTGAGGACGAGGACTGGAGGACAGCAGGCAGTATGCACCAGTGAGCCCCAGGGGCTGTTCTAGAGAATGCAGCAAACTCTCCAAGACCTGTCACTCTGTTAGGGCTTCAGCCTACCTTGGCTAATCAGCAGGACACGTGGCATAGGGCTCTGTGTGTCATAAATGTCGCTCTCCCAGAATCCCTTTCCCGGCTCTCTGAGCTTTTAATTATTCTTGACCTGTGATGTTTATTTCTGTTGTATCTGGAGAAATTTTCCCCTCAATTACCTTTAGATCAGAGCACACATCTTCTCCATTCCCCATTCCCTCCAAGCCTCACCGCGGAGCTGAGCTCCCGTGTTCCTCTTTCTTGAGCCACGTCACTCTGTATTATCATTAGTTGTGCATGCCTGTGAGTCTGCCTGTGGCAGAGAGATTCCTCATCCTTAGCTCCAGCCAAGAGGAAGCCCAAAGCTGGCATTAGGAACAAAAGCAGTGGCATATGTCCTACAGCTTGTGGAGGAAATGCTGCGGAAAATGAAATCACCACGACCTTCCTGGGCGATGATCATATTCATGAATGAATTTGCTGAGCCAAAAACATTCTGTAGAAAAATTAGTCTTTAAAAACTAAGAAAGCAGGCTGGGCTCTGGCTTGGTCTATTAGCATGCTTGCCTAGCATACCTGAAGTTTTGGGTTTCATCTCTGGCATATCATAAGCCCAGTGTGGTGGTGCACACCTGTAACCCAGGAATTCAGCAGGTAGAGGCAGGAGGATCAGCAGTTCATGGTTATCCTGGGTTGCACAAGGAGTTTGAGGCCAGCCTGGGATACTTGAGACTGTATCTCAGTTGTTTGGATGGAAGTGGGGGAGATAACTTAAGGGAGGATGTAGGACTTGTGCTATTCAGTGATTGGCTCTCTCCTTTGATACCAGGTTCAAGGGCATGGGATTGTGGCAGCAGCTCCATTCTTAAAGGGGTGCTGTGTACTTGGATTTGGGGAGTGTGAATAAAAGTATAGATACAAAAGTCAATGAAAGTAAGTGACTTTTATCTTTTGTTTATTCTTTTGAGACTGGATTTCTCTGTGTATCCTTGCTGTCCTGAAACTTGCTCTGTAGACCAGACTGGCCTTGAACTCAGAGATATGCCTGCCTCTGCCTCTTGAGTGCTGGAATTAAAAGTATGCACTGCCACTGCCTCTGCTACTACCACCTGAAGACTTTTATCTTAAGAGATCAGCTCCTGTGGGTAGAGCAGATGGCTCAGTTGGGCAAGTGCTTGCCTTCCAAGCATAAGGATCTGAGTTCAACTCAAGCACCCATGGAAAAAGCTGGTGTGGTTGTGCACATCGTACATCCTAGCCCTGATGGAATGCAGACAGGCAGATCCACAGGACTTGCTGGTCAGCTAGCCCAGCATGCTTTGCAAGCTCCAGGCCTGTGAGAGCTCCTCTTTGTAAAAACAAAAACAAAAGCAAAAAAAAAAAAAAAAGACTACAGGTAGAGTAAACCAGCCAAGGTTGACCCCTGACCTGCACGTGTATGTGACTCACATGTGTGTGACCTGCACACACAAACAGATACACATACAATTACTCTGTGGTTCTACCCTTCAGACCAAAATTGGCATATCTATGTAAGCAGAAACTCATCTGTGAACCCAGATGGATGCAGATCTTAGAGAGGCTAGTCTGTGGAGCTGTGTGGTGGGGTGCACTCTTGGGCTGTTTCCAGAGTTAGAGAAAAGATTCCATTTCAACAACATTTTCCAGTGGCTACAGTCTTTGCTTGTATGCGGTGCTGTGACTGGCATCATGTGAATTGTAGCCAGGGATGCCATTAACCCTGCCACTACACAGTCATCTGGCCAGAGAGTCAGGAGCAGCACAGTTGTGACTGGGGTGTCTTCCCCTCAACCCTAAGACATGCTGTGTATCTAGTCAGATAGCCCTAAGAATGGCTGTGGCCCCAGGTTGGCTTTCGATTGCATCTGATTTGTGGGGCACTGTTTTTGCACCCACCTATTTCAGTGTGAAGACAAGAACATTCAAGGAGCCCCTCTTCATCACCAAGCTTATATACAGCAACTGAAAGCATGCACAATGGAGCAATATACATGTGTACATGCGTAGTCACACACAAACACGCACAACACATAAAATGCACATATGCATGCACACAAAAAACCATACACAGAGAGAGCACACACTGTGTCTGCAGGTTCAGCCATGCATTCCCTGGCTAAGAGATGTCAAAGAAACTCTTTGGGACAGACACTGGCGGTTTCAGTGAGGTGACGTCTGGCATCTTGGTCCTCGCTTGGTGGCATTTTGGGGATTAGGAGGTTTGGCTGAAGGAAGTATATCACTTGGACAGGCTCTGAGGCTTTAAAAGCCACAAGCCATTCCCAGTGCTCTCTCTGCTTCCTGTTTTCGGTTTGAGACTAGAGACACTCAGCTGTTCCTGCCAGCACATCTGCTCGCCGTCACTATTCCCTGCTGTGGTGGATTCTTATCTTCTTATTTTTCTAAAAATTGCCTTGATTGTGTGGTACTTTATCACAGCAACACAGTTCTAACTAAGACAGACAGCACTGGGAATAGCCATTAAACGAAAGGTCTCTGAGGGGTGAGAGAACTTTCTGGACTCATCCTCAGTGACTGCCAGACGGACAGAGCTCTACCCTGGGTTGCCTGCTCAGTCACGTGTAGCTCAAACCAGCAGCCAAGGTGTGGAGCTGTTTCCTCCAGTCCTTAGTAGGGCAGGAGTCCTGGAGGGGGGCCAGTGAGCTGAAGAGGCCGTTGCCAAGTCTGAGTCTTGTGGTAACATCTGTAAGAGCAGACTGTGGGGTGACAGCAGGGAGCACGGGGAGAGAGATTGAGATGTACGGGACAAGGCTTTCAGAAGAGAGGGGCCCATGCCAGGGGAGAGCCCAGCAGAAGATTAAGTATCCTGGCAGTGGGACCTGGAGGGAGAGGTGACAAATGGCCCTTTGCTCTGGGAAGTGAGCCAGTGGTGGCACCGCATCCAGGTCTTAGCTCAGTGTTCCTTACAGACAGAATGAAGGGCCCCGTTCCTTCCAGGAAACTCCCTAGAGCAAACAGACCAAGAGGCAGCCAACTGGAAGAGCCTCAGATGGAAGGAAGGGTACAGTGGAGAGAGAGGCCATGGCCCAGGCCTTCTGGCGGCTGTTCCTCCAAACCCTGGCTCCCACTGGAGACCTTCTCCTGGCTCTGCCATCGTCTTTCTTTGAAATCCCACATCTGGCTTAATGTTGCAGGTGAACTTCAAAACACACTCTCTCTGTCTTTCTGTTTGTCTCTCTGTCTCTGACTCTGTCTCTATCTCTCTCTGTCTCTGTGTCTCTGTCTCTCTCAGTATGTCTGTCTGTCTGTCTCCCTTTCTATCTCTGCCTCTCTGTTTCTCTGTTTCTCTCTCTCAGTGTCGGTGTGTGTATGCATGTGTATGTGTGTGTGTGTCTGTCTGTCTCTTCGTCCCTCCCAGTATGTGTGTGTGTATGTGTTTGTCTCTCTGTCTCTGTCTCCCTCTCAGTGTGAGTGTATGTCTCTGTCTCCCTCTCAGTCTGCCTGTCTGTGTGTGTTTCTCTCAGTGTGTCTGTCTATCTGTCTCTGTCTCCCTCTCAGTGTGTTTGTGTGTGTGTTTGTGTGTGTGTTTGTGTGTGTATTCTGTCAATGTCTCTCTCTAGGTATGTGTGTGTGTGTCTGTGTCTGTGTCTCTCAGTGTGTGTGTGTGTTTATGTCTGTTTGTCTGTGTCTGCCTGTCTATCTGTGTCCCTCAGTGTATGTGCGTTATATACATGTATATGTACATGTTGTGCAGATGCCTCCACCTATGTCTACACATGTGGAGATCAGAGGTCAATGTCAGGTGTCTTCTTTTGTGGCTATCCTGTTTTTTAGGAGGATCTTTCACTGAACACGGAGTTCACCATTTCAACCAAGCTGGCTGTCCGGTGAGCCTCTGTGATCTTGTCTGAGCCAACACAGCACAGGGTTACAGGTTCAAGCCTTGACACCAACCTTATGCGTGGGTCCTAGGGATTGGAATTCAGGTCTTCATGCTTGTGTAGTGGCTGCCCGTATCCACTGAGCAGTATCTATCCCGGGTCTCAGAAAGTCTTGATTATTTTCTTTCTTAGCTTATACCCTCTCTGTCTACACTGAGTAGTGTATCAGTTACCTACTTCTTTGTAACAAGCCATTCCATTGTGGTGACCCCAAACACTAGCTTTGGGGTTTGTCACACATCTATGGATTGAGGGAATATCAGTTAGTCAAAGATGGCAGGGCAACCAGGTTGGATACTCAGGGATGGCTTGAATGGATCCTTCATTTCTCCAACCTATCCCATCTGTCATTCTGCAAGCCCCCCACCATGGACATTGTTTTCTCAGCACTGTCCAAGAAAGATGGTGCTCATGTAGTAGTGTTAAGTCTGTGACTGAGACTAAATCAGATGACCAAGCCCAGAGCCCATGTAGGAGGAAACTGTGGCCACCTAGACACACATCGGGGCTACCTAGACACACATTTGCCATAGCTGCTGAAAGTCGGGAAGGAGTTGACAGCTTCTAAGTGATAAAAAGACAACCCTTACACCATTCCTTCCTGATCCTGGTATTCCTTCGGAGCCAACTGTATCCCGGGTGTTTAGTTTTGTTGTTGACATCCACTACATCCAGATGGGATGGTTTAAGGGAACGAGGTCCCTGTCTAGACATTCTGATGGCTCACCTGTGTGATAAGAATCCCAGAGACGCAGGCAGCATCCTCACACAGCATGGTCATATAAACAGAATCAAAGAAGCATGCAGGCCCAGGGGAAGGAGGGAGGGAATCCCCGTGGAGAGACAACCCCGGCTAACTTCATTTTTGACACAGAACAATGACAGAGGGAATGTCTGTCTGCCGTGACTGCTCAGAGCTCCAGCTGCCTTTCTCTGTTCTGAATGAAGTGGTGGTGGAAGCAAGCCTGTCTGCTCCAGCTATTTGTGTGTTTTTATCAGCAGAGCAAGGGGAAACCACTGGCTTTCAACCTGCCCCCCGAACATAGGAGCACAAAGGTGTTTCCCCGCATGTGTGAATGACTGGGGTGTGCCTCTGCTTCCTACACTGAACCACACTGCCTTGAGATTTGGAGATTAGAGTAAGGGGAAGCCTCCCAAAACTCTAAGGGCAGATGCGGGGCTTCCCTCAGACTGTAGGTCCCTTTCTTCTTGCTAGGGCTTGTGTTTGTATAGTCCCCATGGGTACGCGCACAATCCTAACTATTTCCAATCACACATTCCTCTTTGTTCAGTGGTAATAATTACACTTTTGTTCCGTACTAACAGCACATTCTTCTGCTTTCTCCCTGGGACTTGCTCGACGAGCCCAGGAGGCATGCACTAATTAATCCTTGCGCTGTGTTTCCTCATCTGTTTAATTGAAGCCCTAAAGTGTCTAGGAGCGCACTCCTTGAGGGGGTGGGGAGTCAGTGTCTGAGGGCATGCAAGCCCTCCTGTTCAGGCCCCCAGCTGCAGCAGAGCAGGGGTAGGCAGCCCTGAGCTTTCACTGCCGTGGTGCAGACGTGGGCCGGAGTGTCTTTTAAAAAAAGAAAGAAAGAAAGAAAGAAAGACACGTGTTCTTGTTTCTTTCCTGTTGCTGTGTTAAAACACTCTGACCAAAATAGTGAAGGAAAGGGTATAGAAAGGGGCTTTTGGGTTTTGTTTTTGTTTCGTTTTGTTTTATTGTTTTATTTTGTTTGGTTTGGTTTGGTTTTGGAATATTTATTTATTTGTTTGTTTGTTTTGCTTATACTTATAGACTGAGGTGAGAGGCAAAGTTGACCTGTTTGTCTGGAGCCCTGTCTCCTCTCTCAGAGCTCTGGGATAGCTGATGAGCCACAGAGCCGGTCCTGAATCTATGTGGGTGGAGCACTCTGGACCCTGGGCGTCACAACTGCACTGTAAGAGCTCTGGTCACTGAGCCCCCGGAGCTCTGAGCACGCTGTTGCTCTCTACCTGTTGTGGAAACTTACCTGTGTGGAAAGTGACTGTCCTGACAGGACGTTACCCTGAGGCTGGGGGGAAAAAAAACTCCATTTCTAGCATTCTAGCATTTCTAGATTCCTGGGAATCTCAAGGGTGTGCTTTGTTTGTCTAAGCAAGTTACTTCATGGGGATTAAATAGAAATTAGCAGTTCACTGGGGACTAAATGCATTCCCCGCTATGGCCTGTAACATCCTTAACGCAGGTTTTAACTTAATCACCAGGTGTCCTCACGTGGGTCGCTTGAGCCACATACAAAGTGTGTTGTTTGGGCTGAGGGCCTTTTTGTCAGGAAGCCTTCCGAGGACATGCGACTGGCTGTTCTAAGCCATTGAGACTATCTTACGGCTCCTCCGAATGATTGATTTGTAGAAGACACAGATAACTAGAGCTAGAGCGGCAGACAGTGCGGGCCTGTTCTGTCTGCGTCGAGCCTGCCTTTCTCCAGAGAGCCCTTCTTGGGAGATAGAAGCGTTGCTGGTGCCGAGGCGCTTCCGGGAGTACCCGCTTGGAGTTACACATCTTCGCCTTCAGCCCAGTGGGCCCAACATTTGCACCCGCCTTGCTTGGCTTCCTAAATTAGTTGGGTACTGGGGGAGGCATGGGTCTCATGCTTGCCCAGAGATGTTAAGGAAGGGATTCTCCTGGCTTTAAAAAATATGTTTGTGATAGCTAATTTAAAGGTTTTGTTGAGGAAATCCAATAGTGTCCCTAGATACTGTGTCGTTAACTGCTGTTCGTCCCAGTCCAGGGCATGTTTCCCACATTTTTATACATCTCATTCAGGCTTGTTGAAAACGGAACCTTGAATGGTGGGGTGCGGCATCTTTGGAAATCGGATTCCCTATGCTCCCAAGGATATGTCCTTCACGCTGCTTCTGTCCATTAAGTGACTTCCAGAATTAATCATTTACATTATCAATTAACATGTGTGTATCTGTACATGTGTGGGTGTAGGTGGACCAGGGAAAAGCCAACCTACAGGAGATCGATCTCTTCTTCTGCATGTGGGTCTGGGACATGAATCTCAGGGTCTTCAGCCTTGGTGGCAAGGACCTTTACCCTAATGCCTCGACAGAGTTGTCCAAGGAATCTCCAAGCTTTCAGTAGGGTCTTCCATGTGCTGACATATGTGTTGCTGCACTGCCAGGCACTTTCCAAGCCTCCACTTCTGTATGTGTTGTAGATGAGATGTATTTTACACATGTACATGTGTGCACATGTATGTGCATGCACACCAGTGATTAATATAGTTGCCTTCCTCTATTTTCCTGGGATGGAATCTCCCCAGTTCAGGTAAACTGACAGATGGATGAGCATCAGAGATTCCCCTATTATCTTTGCCTCCCAGGGCCAGGTTTGCTGAGGTACCACAGTGGTACCCAGCTATGGTGGTTTGAATATGCTTGGCCCAGGGAGTGGCACTATTAAAAGGTGTGGCCTTGTTGGAGGAAGTGTGTCATTGTGGGTGTGGGCTTTAAGACCCTTATCCTAGATGCCTAGAACATAATTCTTTTCCTAGTAACCTTCAAATGAAGATGTAGAACTCTCAGCTCCTCCTGCATCATGCCTGCATGGGTGCTGCCATGTTCCTGCCTTCATGATAATGGACTGACTTCTGAACCTGTAAGCCAGCCCCAATTAAAAATGTTGTCCTTATAAGAGTTGTCTTGGCCATGGCGTCTGTTCACAGGAGTAAACCCTAACTAAGACACCAGCCTTTTTATATGAGTGTTGGGGATCCAATCCAGGTCTTCACATTTGCACAGCAAACATATTAACCACCTTCCCAGCCCTAAGCCTCCCTATTGCTTGTCCAAAGACACATAGGTCACCAGAGGGGAAACATTAGGGCTGTTTTAGGTCTTTTTTCTATGTGTGTTCACAACCTGCACGTGCATGTGCTGATCTGAACAGCCCGGGAATGTCAGAGGTTTTAAAAACTGTCTCCTCTACCCTTGCCAAGAATGGCTTCCTTTTCAGACTTGATGGCTCACGCTTGTTAGCTCTGACCAGTGCGGCTCTGTGGGCAGCTATGGTGTTGAACAATTGTCACTGATTGTTTGCAACAAACTCCCTAGAGGCTGAGCCTTTTTGCGCTAAGTAAGCTCTGATTTAGGTCAAATAAAGGCAAACTCTGAAGGTAGAACTTTCTCAGAGAGCCTCTTGACAGGTCAGAGAGTAGTAATTCCTTCCTGACTTCAGCAGTGACTTTGCAACTGTTGGCTTTCACAGCCTCTGTGGTTGTGAGAATTTTTTTAAAAATAGGTAGTTTTATACCAAAAAAGGATCTATGTAATGGGACCAGTAAAACCACCCAATAAACCGCTATTTTTTTTTTTTAGTAGAATTCCTGTTTGTCTTGAATAATCGGTGAGTACTCAGATTTTTTATTAATTTCCAGACTTTTGAAAGTGCTGGCTTTTCTGGAGTTCTCAGTAATGGCATAGGGTGCTCATTCTTAGAATGTGTGACCATGACCTTTCTAGCCCCTTTCTTTGAGGAGACTTTGACAGTGCAATGAGGTAGGAAGGAGAAGAGTCAGTTTGTACAGGAAGAGGCTTGATCCGTGGTGGATAAGTCTGTGCCTACCTCAGGAATGGATGGATGGACTGAAGGGTCTAGTACCACCTCCCTCTGAAACCTCCACATGAACACCTACCCATACTGGGTGGATGGGCTGCATCCCTTTTAATGATAAGAGACAGGAAGGACGACTAAAGACACTTTCATATTGCAAATTATAAAGACACACATGTGCCTCATGTCATAGGAAGGAATCTGCACTTATGAATTATCAGCAGCCTGCGCGCGCGCGCACACACACACACACACACACACACACACACACACATACACATGAGTTCTGAGTTAACCCCTCCCAGCCCAGGTGACCTGGAGGAATACAAGGTTGACAACAGCAGACACTAACTGGATTCAGGCACTGTGTGTGTGCCTGACATGTGGACAGAAGGAAGAGGACCAGGGCTGGAAGCAGGTGCACAGACTCTGCAGGTCTCAGAAACCTGCTGACCTCCTGAGGGCATGGACAGCTCTGAGAGGATTGACTGCCTGCCCTCCCCTCCCCCCATAGGATCCATTACTGGTGACTAGATGCAGGGGGCCATGTGGGGTACTAACTCACTGTCTCAGGTGGCTGGCTCTAAGGGAAGTAAAGATCTAAAGGTTCAGTTCCCATACAAAGGACAGGCAGGACGCAGCCCCGAACTCCACTTGCATTGTGTGCCAAGAGGGAAGTTAGAACTGGCTAGGGTTCTCTCCACCACCTACCCAGGATCTAATGGCTGGAGTACTTGAGGCGCAGCCTGAGGCTCAGGTGCAGCCAGCGCTTCAGGAAGCCCTTGACTGTCTCCCTTGCTGGAGCTGAAGCACACGCAGGCCTGCTATCATCAGCCCTGTCAACCCAGCTCTGGGGCTGTTCCCTGCAGTCACAGTGTGGGAACCAGCACCCTGCTGGCACTGCCATATGTCTGTGAAGCTTATTTTAGCTATCCTAATCAAGAAATGATTAAAACAATTGGTTTATTTAAATGGCTCTGTATTTTATCTATGTTATTCTTGAATATTGGATTCATATTAAATAAGTTTGTCCTAATTAACTTGAATATTGCAGATCTGTGCTTTTTGAACTCAACATGCAGATTTATGCAAATTACATAAATCTTTCAAGCTAGGAGGCTGGCCTTTTCCTTTCCAGTCCCGTTGGCTCATCTGTACCTCTCTTACTGGCTCACCAAAGAGGGCTGTGAAGGGCTGGGATGGGTGCCCTCCTGGGTGCCCCTTTCATTTTACAGCAGGCAGACGCCCCTCGTCTGATGCTAGGGGATTGCATTCTGGACTTTGGGGTGGTCTGGCTTTTGCAGCATCCGTATCAATCTTATGAGCTGACCGTCCCTCTCCTGAACATCTAAAACTCCAAAACGCTTTAAGATCTAAAACGTTTTGATTGTCATCGTGGTGTTTGAATTTTTTTCGTTTCTAAACATCTTTGACCAGAATTTTCAGATTCGGGAACATGGCCTGTATTGTAAAATAAAACAAAACAAAACAAAAAAATAATGATTGACTTCTGGAGAAAGACAGAGAGAGAATCAATACTAACATCCACCTTTCTTAGCTATACTATTGTCACTGTGTACGTGTGTGCATGCATGTGTGTGTGTGTATGTGTGTGTGTGTGTGTGTGTGTGTGTGTGTGAGAGAGAGAGAGAGAGAGAGAGAGAGAGAGAGAGAGAGAGAGAGAGCATTCTTGTGTTTGCACAGATGTGGAAACCAGAGGACAACTTCAGGTTGTCATCCTTCAGATGCTATTCATCTTCTTATTTTAGAGACAGGTTCTCTCTCTCATTGACCAATTAGACAAAGCTAGCTAGCCCAAAAGCCCCAGGGCCATCCTGAGTCCACCTCCCCAGTGCTAACAAGAGCAAGCCAATAAGTCTGGCTGATTTATAAAGGTACTAGGATATCAGACTACGGTCATTGTGTTGGCAAAGCAAACACTTTACGACTAAGCATCTCTGAGGGTTTCCATTATTTACTTACTTATTCTAAATTATGCATATGTGCATGTGTCAGGGAGGTGCGTGCACACATAAATACAGGTGCTGGGGAACGTAGAAAACAGTATTGGGTATCATGGAAGTAGGATTCCGCGAGTTAGCTGCCCAAGTCACATGCTGAGAGCCGAGCTGGACAAGGGTTCAGTTGTCCTTCCTTGGCGTTCGATGTGTCTCTCTCAGCATCCTTGATGTAAAATAAGGAAGATGGGAATGCTCCACTCTGTAAGTAGACGGATTTCAGCTGAAAACAATTGAGAGAAGGAAAATGTGGGGTGATTTCCCTGCCTGTACTTGGCCACTGACAGCACACCACAGTCCCCCGGAGAAGGCTTTCTCCTGACCTCACTTCCCCTACAGAGAACCCAGAGAAGGCTACCAGCCCTATTACTGAGATGGGCTGCCACTGTGAGCGGGCGCGGGCACCTCCTCCTGATGGCTGTGGCTGCCATTAACCTCTCCCTGTGCTTCAGCCTTTCTCTTGTTTCCTACCTGGAGAGAGGGACAAAGCCCTTCCTGTGCTCTGGCATTTCTCTTTTAAAGTTTTCATTCCTTTTCCAAATGATTGGAAAAGCTCCAAAATGCAACTACTTCTATAGAGTTTAATGCTCTTCCTATGAAACCTCTTGTAAAACTATTTTATTTTCTTTGTGCTAGGGATGATCCCAGGGCCTTCCCTATGTCAGGCAGACCCTCTACTTGTACCCCTCCCTGGGGGATTCTAGATGAGGGGCTCTACCACTGAGCCACACCCCAGCCCCTCCCTGGGGATTCTAGGCAGGGGCTCTACCACTGAGCCACGCCCCAGCCCCTCCCTGGGGGATTCTAGATGAGGGGCTCTACCACTGAGCCATGCCCTCAGCCCCTCACTGGGGATTCTAGGCAGGGGCTCTACCACTGAGCCACACCCCAGCCCCTCCCTGGGGATTCTAGGCAGGGGCTCTACCACTGAGCCATGCCCCCAGCCCCTCCCTGGGGGATTCTAGATGAGGGGCTCTACCACTGAGACACGCCCCCCCTGCCCCTCACTGAGGGAATCTAGACAGGGGCTCTACCACTGAGCCACGCCCCCAGCCCCTCACTGGGGGATTATAGGCAGGGGCTCGACCACTGAGCCATGCACCTGGCCCCTCACTGGGGGATTATAGGCAGGGGCTCGACCACTGAGCCATGCACCTGGCCCCTCACTGGAGGATTCTGGGAAAACATTCTACTACAGGACCACACTTCTAGCCCCTCACTGGGGGATTCTAGGCAAGCACTCTACCCTGAGCCACGCCCCAGCTTCTTACTGGTAGATTCTAGGCAAGTGGTCTATCACTAAGTTTTATTGCAAACTCCATACAAGACTCTTAACATCAAATGCAATTGTTTCCTTTTCTCCAGACTGTCTTTTTTGCAGGTTCACTTTGCTAATACAGCCAGAGAACCTGAGTGGGCGGAGGAAGAATTTTCTTCCCAGCAAGGTTAATGCCTTTCTGGTTCAGCTCCAGAGGGACTGGTTATAGAAATAAAAAAATCCTCAGTGAGAGACAATGGAAAGAAATCTGTGGCAAAGAAAGAAAAACACAACCGATTAGCAAAGGCGTGAACATGAAGTCTAACTTCCTGTGGGATTGCACATCCTGGCTGTGGCAGACATATTCGTGTTTGAGGTGACACAGCTCCCTGCTTGTCACAAGCTTCCCACATCACTGCACATGACATACAGGAGTGCAGGAACCTGTGTGCTCGTGTGTGTGTGTGTGTGTGTGTGTGTGTGTGTGTGTGTGCGCGCGCGCGCATGCGCACGCGCGCGCCAGACACATGCTCAACAGGAGAGAAACGGACTGTGCCATGGAGAAAGTACTGTCATGAAGGCCCATGGGGGACCTATGCAGGGGACAGTTTCAAAGCACTCTTCCCTCGAGTTCATGTCCAAAGGGGACAGGAGATGAGTTGGAAGCGGAGGATGTTCCCTCAGCCTCTTGGCTGATAGCTACACACTCCAGACGCTAGTGCTTTGTACCCTGCACTGTACTACACAGGCAACCATTCCCTCAGCTATGACACCTTTCTTCTCTTCACATCTGGCCTTCCATGTACAGAGCCAGACTCCTTGTAGCAGTGGCCACCATGTGTATGTATGGAGGAAGGCACACGGGTATGTGCCGATGTGCAAACATATATGTGCATGTGCATGGGGAGAAGAGGGGTCAGCCTCAGGTATCTTTGTAAGTCACTCTCCACCTTGATTTTTGGGGACAGTCCCTCACTTTTACCATGAACTCACCAAGTAGGCTAGGCTGGCTGGCCTGTGAGCCTCAGAAGTGTCCTGTGGCTAAACCCACAGTGCTAGGACTGCAAGGGTATGTATGCCCCGGACCACTCTCTTTTACATGGATTCTTGGGATTGAATTCAGATCCTCATGTCTGTGTAACAAGCATTTTAGCAACTAAGCCATCACCCCAGCTATAGGGGTCATCCTTAATTTAGTCACTAAGAGAGACAACAAGCACCCCCAAGAGAAGGCAGGACAGGAGGTTTCTTCAAGCATGTTGACACTGTCCTATCTCATTATACTGTAGCAGAACAAGTATGTGGGACAGAAGTGGCCTGATAGTTCACAATAAATCAACAGCAATTAAGGCCGTTGATATCTCGGGGAGGCAAAGGGGGGTTGCTCTACACCAGGACCCATGTCTAATGCTTGGAATGTGCTAACACTGTGTGTAGATATTGTAAGAGAGTTGTCACAGCTCTCACCTCAAAGAGGATCGAGCTAGTTTATACTCTCACCACTCTGAGCAATCGTGGCTTTGGAACACAAATTAGGCTACCCCAGGTCACATCTTCCAACATGGTGGTTGTTTTATGAAGATCATATGGTAATAAAGTAAAGTAGATCATAAATCAAGGCACTCTACATCAGTGGAAAATGCAGGTAGGCAGGTTTCGGCAGAGCAGGAACATCTCTGTGGCAACTTCAGATTCTTTGTGTTCCAAAGCCACGATTGCTCAGAGTGGTGAGAGTGTAGACTAGCTCGATGCTCTTTGAGGTGAGAGCTGTGACAACTCTCTTACAATATCTACACACAGTGTTAGCACATTCCAAGCATTAGACATGGGTCTGAGGACGTTCTTAGACTTTGGGATGGTAGGAGCCAGAGGTCTGTTTGTACCTTCTGAAAGAATTTAGCTAAATGTCACATGGATGTTAGGCGTTTCTATTGCTGAGGTGAAACACAATGACCAAAAAGAAAGTTATGGAGCAAAGGGTTCATTTGACGTATACTTCAGCGTTGTAGTCCATCACTGAAGGAAGTCAGGACAGGAACTCAAATAGGGCAGGAACCTAGAGGCAGGGCTTAGGTGGAGGCCATGGAGGGGTGCTGCTTACTGGCTTGCTCCTCAGGGCTTGTTCAGCCCACTTGTCTATGGAACCAGGTTCTCTAGCCCAAGGATGGCATCACCCACAATAGGCTGGGCCCTCCCGAATCAATCACTAATTAAGAAAATGCCAGGCCTGCCTGCAGCCTGATCTTAGGGAGGCATTGTCTCAGTTGAGACTCCTTCCTCTTTGATGACTTTAGCTTCTCTCAAGTTGACATAAAACTATCCGGCACAACAGGTGGATAATCAATGTTCCTTAAGGGACAAGGCTACCCCAAGATAATTTATAACTGGGCCCTGGACCTGCAATAATATTCTAGCCTCACCACAATCATTGAATCTCTCATCTACCTATGGTTAAGCAGAATGTTTTTATCCCAGCAATTTGTGGCTATGCATGCCACTGTTGTATGGACGAAGAACTGTATTACTGAGAGGTGGACAGAGTGATATGGTGTGGAAAATCCTTCCTAAATGCTATTGTAGGAAGGTACAGCAGCTGAGCTAGCCTGGTCAGGAAGTGTCCATAGCTGTGCTGACTGAATACTGACTGTTCAACCAGGAGTCATTTCCTCCACTTAGAACTCATATGTTAAAACCTTTAGCTGGAACATTTTGTCACTTGCATCCAGAGCCATCATACTTCGTGACCAGAACACTGGAGTTCATGGGGCCTGTCACCACAAATGCCATAGAGCTGAGTCAGGAACTAAATCTCTCATCTGTGCTTTGTTCAGCAAGCCAGCAGCCTGGGAAGACAGAGGTCTGGCACCCCAGATCAGCCTCACCTCCCATCCTAGTCAGCATACTCTTCACAAGGACTCTGAACAGACTGCCTCCTGCATTCCTTCACTATTGCGTGTGTGTGTGTGTGTGTGTGTGTGTGTGTGTGTGTGTGTGTGTTGGGTATTTATTTATAAGGTAGGAAGATTGTGAGTTCTAGGCCAGCCTGGGATGTCCTGCCTAGGAAAAGAGGGTGGGAGAGGGGGAAGTGAAGGTGGGTGAGAAGAAGGAAAAGAAAAGCAGAAGTAGAGGGAGAAGGAAGGGAGAGGAAAGGGAGGGCAGGGAGCCAGTGCCAGCAGTGTAGCATCGGGTGATGCTTGAAGTGTGCCCTCAGGCTGTGGTATCTGCTATTTTTGTTTCAGAGGTGAGCATTTATAAGTAATCTGTCCTAATTCATTTTGCCCATTTCCACGTGTGGCTGAATTATTATACTTTTTTTTAAAAAAAAAAATGTTATGTTTGTCTTTGAAATACTATCTCATCCAGCTCACAAATTCTTTCAGATTGGCTTGGGGAGATTCTGGTGTGACCTCAAGTCCCTCAGCTCAGTTTCCCTGACATCTGTGTGAATATTCGGGTCAATAAAGAATTATTTCCTCAGTCAACAGTAGTTTGCTAGAAAAGAAGATCTACAACACCGATGGATGACACATTCATGTCACACAGAGAAAGAGGCCACTCTGGGCACCGCTAGCTACTGTGAGCCATGGGCTCTCGCTGCAGAGACAATGAGTGGAGCCTGTGGCACTCTCACCTTGCTTCTTCTGGTGGTGGCATTTTGTTTAACTGTATTACGATACGGAGAATCAAAAGCTGATGTTCATGCACGGCAGTTGCCTAGGCTACAAACTGTTCCATCTGCGCTGACTTAAACAAGCATGAACGCACGCACATGCGTGTGTGTGTGTGTGTGTGTGTGTGTGGACAGTGAGTATCTCTGTGCAGCTCAGTTTGTGTGCAGATTCATCAACACTTTTGCTGTCAAAATCAATGACTGGTCTGCCATCACCAGGAGCTCCCCGTGAGACCTTCCACCCCTAGCTCCACTGCTGTTTAACATTGTTTGGGATCTCTAGCTTATAAAATTACCTGTGATAAATAGCATTAAAACTGCTGGATAGGAGGAAGGGAGCAAAATAAGAGCTGGGGAGATGGCTCTGTGGGTAAAGGGCCTTTATGCACAGACATGAGGCGTGCAAAGCCACCTATGACCATGCCAAGCCACGTATGACCACAGGTGTGCCTCTAATGCTAGCGCCATGGTGAGTGGACACAGGAGGACTGTGGCCCTTGCTGGCTCCCAGCTGGATCTAGATTCAGTGAGGGAGCCTTTCTCAGGAGAATGAAACAAAGGGTGACAAAGCAGGACACTTGATGACCTCCTCTGGCCTCCATGTACACATGGGCAGCCGTACCCACACACATATATATGCACGTACATCACATGCATACAATACAGACACCAAAGAAATAGGAGGGGCAGGTGAGAAATACCATTGTAGTTTATGAAACGTCTAATGTTGGATAGTAAACTGTTGATTTTAGGTGTTTGTGTTATGGTGATTAAAAATGTAAACTCTGGAGCCTGCAAAGGGTTTGGATCCTGAGTGTACCATGTACTAGCTGTCAGTCACGTGATAAATCACTTAACCTCCCATGTAAAGGTTTGCCTTGCTGGCAAAGCTGGGATAATTATTGTGGCAACCTCATTGAGTTCTGAAGATTAAAGAATGTAATATACTCCACTTAGTATACAGAGGGTAGGGCCACACAAAGTGTTTTTTTTTTATAGTGGAAAATTGATGTCATCAGTTTCATATAGTCTTTTACCTTAATGGGACAATTAAATATTTTCTTCTACTCATGTTATTACCAAGATGAAACAAACCAATAGGATGGCTTGTTGAAAAATGAGTATTAACCAATCAGAGGACAAGCTCACATAGTGGTACACACCTTCAATCCCAGCTCCAGGGAGACAGAGCAAGGTCATCTCTGTTTCTGTGTGATCTCTATGGCCAGTCTTATCTACAGAGTGAGTTCCAGGTCAGCCGGAGATACATAGTGAGACTCTGTTTCAAAACACAAAAGTAAACTGCAGGATTTCAACGTTTAGCCAGATGGCTGGGAGGGGGCAGGGAGGATGGACTCCATGACATAAGAAGCTGGTGACAATGAAAAGAAGCTTCTGGAATGATTCTAAAGATAAATAATAGTAAAGGAAGATCCATTCAAGAAAATCCACAGGACTGAAGGCTGCTCCCTGCTCTGGCCCCAGTTCAGCCAAGTAGAGAGACTCCACTGTAGCTCTAAACGCATGGGTCCATCAGCTGCAGGCCACAGGCTGGTTGCTTTCTTCTGGGAAGGGTACCTATCTATGAATCTAAGCCCTGGAGATCTGGTTAGAACCCTGGAGGCTTCTTTTCAGCCCAACCTCGTGGAGTAAAAGGTCTAGCCTGGGAAAGACATTCTGAGACTACTTAGAGTCCTGGAAGCAGTGACTCCATCGCAAGACGTACAGGGTGATGGCAGCCGTAGTGATGGCGGCCATAGTGATGGCAGCCATTGTTCTGTCCCTCTACTCAGGACTCAGCTCAAACCTGTGGGCATGTATACACATATATGCACCTGTATATTCATGTAGATATCTGGTGTCTTCATCATTCTCCATAGAGTTTATAGCCGACCCTGGATCCCAGGGATTCAGCCAACCTCAGGGATTCTCCTTTCGCTGCCTCCCCAGCACTCTTACCTCCATGCTCGTCTTTTGCCCTGATGCTGAGGTTGAAGGCAGGCCCTCATGCTTGCAAAGCTAGCTCTTGACTGACAGCCACCTCCCCAGCCCTGCTGTGCAGAGAGTTGACACCAGGGAACATCAGGGCAAGCACCAGACACAGACTTTAGAACCGTCTTGCTAAAGAATCACAATTTGATCCAATTAGTTTGAGGAACAAGTTGTGCCTCCAGACATATTAGAAATGATAAATAGCAGGCAGTTAGTAGAGTTTGATAGCTGGCTACCATCAGAAAAAGAGGAAAATGAGCCCTACCTAAGCCACCAGAATTCCCAGTGTCGAAGGTCACACCTAACAGCACCCTGCCCAAGCAGCACGAGGCATCATTTCCTCCACTGTGGGGCATATCATTTGCTTACTTGCTTAATGTCTATTTTAGTTAAGCCTGTTTCTCCCTTGGAAGAAGGAGAGGGAAAGAGAAGGGAGAGTGACAAATGGAAACATACAAAGAATAGGGCAGTGTGACTATGCACACCCCAGACAAGAAAGCAGGAGATGGCCTGGTAAGCATGGGTAAGCATGACCAAGTATAAGTTCATTTGGAAAATGCTTCAGATTTACCTTTCAGATATGCTCATAGGTTAGGTGTTACAGCTGGCAGAAATGTCATCTGTAGAAAGGAAGCAGAAGGCAAGTCCCCTTCAGGAAGAGCTTCATTTGAAGAGCTGACATCACAGCCACAGACAGACCTCTCAGTTATGGAAGAAGAAAGGCAGTTCCTTGCTCTTAAAATTTCCATCGAACAGAGGGTGTAAATTTCCATATCATATGATCCATCCTATGTGCTAGAGTTTACAAAGTACCAATGAAAATCTATCTGTAACTCAAGTGGTTGTGGTAGATTGAATGAGAATGGTCCCATGGTTCATATATTTGAATGCCTAGGCCCCAGTTAGTGGAACTGTTTGGGAAGGATTAGGAGGTGCGGTCTTGTTAGAAGAGGCATTTTCCTGGGAATGAGCTTTGAGGTTTCACAACACCATGTCAAACCAAGTCTCTCTCTCTCTCTCTCTCTCTCTCTCTCTCTCTCTCTCTCTCTCTTTCTCTCTCTCTCTCCTGCATATTGGGGATAAGATGTATTCTCTCAGTTACTGCTCCAGCCATGGATACCTGCTTGGCATCATATGCCCCATCATGATATGATGGACTCATCCTCTGAAACTAAGCAAATTCCCCCCAATTAAATGATTTCTCTTATAAGTTGCCTTGGTCATGGTGTTCCATCACAGCATAGAACAATAACTAAGACAGTTATTGAGTCTGGGTAGTAGGGAGGGGAAAGACTTATTATTACAAAGGGAAAGAATTCTGAGAGCTGCAGGATCATAGGATCTGCAGGAGAGGGCCCAATTTGGAGAGATTCTGTGATCTTACACTGGGCAGTACCCTCATTAAAAGCCAGCCATAGCAGCATGCACCTATAATTCCAGTGCTAGAGAGGCAGAGACGGGTGGGTCTCCAAAGCTCCCTGGCCACCTAGCTCAGCAAATCTGTGAGCTCTAAGTTCACTGTCTCAGCAAACAAGGTTGAGAACAACCAAGGAAAGACACTCACCATTCGCCTCCTGCCCCCATATGCACGTGTGTGTGCACCTGTCTGCCTAGGCAACCTTCATGTGAACATCTACCTCACAGGCACACCACACACACAAAATAAAGTAGAGAGAAATGTTCACTCAAGTGTGACTAGAGCCATCTAGGAAGGTGTAATGATAATCCCATGTCAAACAGAATCTCTACAGAGAGGTTGAAAGAACAAAAGAAGAGCAAAAAAGAAATTCTAGACTCGTAAAGTCCAATGATTGGAACAAAAGAAAAAAACTAACCCTCAATCGTATATTTGAATAAACAAACTTAAAATTCTACAGGCGAAGATCATACAAGCAGAAGCAAGTAAGAATAAAAAAGAAAAATGAAGCAATTCCCCAGAGGAATGTAGGATACCACAAAACAGGGCAGAATAGCCTGATGGGAGACCCAGAAGGAAAGGAGAGAGGAGCACAAAAATTATATAATGGCTGCAAACCTCCAAAGCGATAGAACAGCAGTGGTTCTCCTCTACTCTGTGAACTCAAAAGATGGTAGATGCAGACAGACTCACAACAAGAAAAACCCCATCAAATTGCTGAAGTTTGAAGATAAGGAGAGAATCCTGAAGGTTGTTAGAGACAGATACTCCTCACTTCCAGGAGCTTTCATCAGAAGCACACGAGGCCAGGTAGGAGAGCAATGTCTTTAAACAGCCCGAGGAAAACCATGATGAATGAGCATCGCAGGTCTGGCCACGCTTCCTTTCAGAAGAGAAGGTAAAGCTCAAGGCTTGCCCAGATACACATGCCTTGGGAGAATGTATTTCTAGTGAATGAACTTGTAAGAAAAGCACAGGAAATGCTTCAGGCTGAAAGTAGATGGTTCTGAAAGGCAATCTGAATCAACACACACACACAACAAAAGAAAAACAAAAATCAAAACAAAACAAACAAACAAACAAAACCCAAAGGACTTCTATAGAATGCTATCAGAATTTAAAGTCACCAGGCAGATGCCCAACTTCAAAGCAGAAGTGAATATGAAGACAGCCTTGCTGTTATCAAAGAAACCTATATCCATGGTGGAGGATGTGAGGGGTTATTGAGGGAGGGCTTAGGCAAACCCAGAGCTAATCACTCTTCTAGTACAGTTTTAGAGGAATGTCCATGTTAACATGTTGTTACAATTGTCATACTATTGCTGTTAAAAAATAATCTGACCAAAAGCATCTTAGGGCATAAAAGGGTTTATTTCAGCTCACAGGCTTTAGTTCGTCTTCTAGGGAAGTCAGGGCAGGAACTTGAAGATAGGCTGCTTGCTTTTCCACTCAGCATTACCTCCAACCACAGAACCCAATTCACAAAATTCACAACTAAAGAAGTATAACAGGCACCCTCAAGAGCTCTGCGTGATAGCTGGCTGATGGTTAGGCTTACACTTGGCTAACTTATACAGCTCAGGTTCACCTAAAAAGGGAATGATGCCACCCATGGTGGGCTGAGCTCTCCTACATCAGTTAGCAAGACACAGATATGCCCACAGGGACAATAAGATCTAGGAGACCCTTCAATTGAGAACTCACTTCTTAGGTGCCCCTAGGGTCCAGCTAACTAGGGGACATGTCTTTGTACAGAGTTGACCCAAAGTTTAAGGAAGCAAAGGACACAGATGTAATATAAAGAGGTGTCAAGCTTTACTCCAGTTTTTGACCACTCACTGGGCACCTGCAGCTCAAGTTGAGCTGATGCTTTTGGCAAAGCCACAGGAACCAGTAGCTCCGAGGATCACCCAAATGGTCTTGTAAATTGTCAGAAACGAAGTATAGACTGATATTCAAGTATGAATCTCTAAAGGTTCAGACTCAGGGAAGCTCTGATCTTTTATGTAGAATATATCTCTTAGAATCACATATGGTTCCCACTGTAAAAATGTGAGGAAAATCTCACCTTGTTCCAGGTAGGAAAGGGGGAAAAATTAACAGGTTTGAAATATACCCAGTGCACAGTGAATAAAGCTAAGCCTGGGAAATGCTGAATTACAGGGGATTGATCTCACCAGGGGCAGAACTGGCCAGGCCAGCTCTTGACAGCCTTCCTTGTATCATTAGGAAAAAGGAAAACAAAACAGCCAAGAAGTACTTGTGATGTCCCCAAACGAGAGACAGAGACCCACCCACCAGTGACAATGTGGGTACCGGTATAATAATAATGCAGTAATGGTGGGTAGGAATTGAGAGACCCACCAGTCGCAATGGCCATGGAAGTCCTTGGGTGTCCATGCAAGACATGGCTCTCACCTCGAAGAGGACATGAGGGAGTTTAATCAGATCCCAAATATGAATGACCATGACCTAGAAACAAGGTTTCAAATTGCCCCGATGTCATGTTCCAACAAAGTTAACAATTTCATGAGATTTTTACAGTCCCAGAACAAGGGAAGTCATAAATCAAGGCATTTTTAGATACGCCGTGGGGAACATTAGGTAGGCAGGTTACAGCAGGTTGAAAGGTGTCGGGTGTGGCCTGGGGGCTTGTCTGAAGACTTTCTTAACCTTCCGGTTGTGGAAGCTGTTTGTGCATTCCAGAGGTTTTCCCTAATAGTCACAAGGATGGGTGTTAGGTTACACAGGTGAATGGGCATTTGGGGAGCTGGGGAGCCCTGATAGCTCATTTGCAGACCTGTAACTTGCAGCTCTCTGTTCTCATGGTTTGAATCAGTCAATCAGCCTTGTAGAATCTTTAACAAGGGTTGATTTTCCTGGAAACTTCAATTCATATGAACCTAAAGATAGTAGAAAACTGGCGGGGAAATTCCCCGGGACCCTAATTCCTTCCTACCCAAGGCTGTCCCCCAACCCTGGCTAACCTTTTGAAGAGTTTATTCTGAGAAGTGACCAGACCTGCTGTGGGTTTTGTTTCCTTGGTCCGTGTTTACTTGCATCTTTTTATTTAGTGAATTTTACTGCAGCCGTGCCTGTGTGGGACACTCCGCTAGGTGCTGGGGATATAGCAGTCATGAAACGGGGACACGAATATCAAATCAGTTCTGGAAAACAGTCATCACTAGTGTTCAGAAAGGAGATCCTAAATGACTCAGAGCCATCACTGGGGGGCTGAACCTGGCCCGGGTGTGTGGAGCTTTCCCTGAGGATAAGATGGGAGGCTAAGCCAGAGCTGAGGGGTGGTGGCAAGAGCTGAGGGGTGGGGCCAGAACTGAAGGAAGTGGATAAGAAGACATGTTGAGAGCAATGATATAGGGAGAGGCAAGATATGAGGAGGGAGGAAAGGCAGGGTGTAGGAAGCAGGGGTGTGAGGGCAGGGAACTGCTGGAGCATGAGAGGTGTGGGTTTGGGCCTAAGGAGAAGATTTGCGGTATAAGGAAGACAGGCGTAACACAGGCAAGAGGCGGAGCTACACAGATGGCTGTGTTACGCTCTCAGAGGAGTTATGCCTCTCTGTGTTATGTCTCAGAGGAGTGTGTGGTGCTCTGCGACGACACAGACAAGTGTGTGGTGCTTCAGGGTAATACCAAGGGATCATAATGACTTTCATGCAAATTTACGGTTTTTACCAGAAAACTGAAAAAATAATGTTTTCAGAGGAGATTTAATGATATAGAAGCAAAAGAGGTAATTTGAATATTTGCATGTCATTATATTATAGACAGCAATGACTATATGTAGTTAAGTCTTATCATTCTGGTTATGATTACATATCACACATCTCTAATAGTAAATGATGTGGTTTTAATGTCTCTGGTAATGCCTTAATAATAGAGTATTAAGTTTAAAAAGTAGGGCTGCAGAGATGGCTCGTTTGGTAAAGTGGCTTTACCACACAAACATGAGGACCTGAGTTTGATCCCCCAGAATGCATGTTGAAACCCCTGGTGTGGTAGCAAATGCCTAAATTCCCACCAGTAGGAAGGCAGAGGCAGGAGGATCTCTGGGGCTTGCTGGCCCGGTGATCAGTGAGAGATCCCATCTCAAAAAGGAAAGAGGAGACTAATCCTGAGAGTAAGACACCTGACTTCAACCTCTGGCCTCCATGTGAACATGTACAAAAACACACAAACATTACAAAAGAAAAACCTGTCTGGACTGGTGGTGCATGGTTTAATTCCAGTACTCAGGAGGCAGAGGCCGGCAATCTCTGCGAGTCCAAACCAGCCCAGCCTACATAAGGAGTTCCAAGACACACACACACACACACACACACACACACACACACACACACGCTGGAACACAAAACATCATGCTTAACCTCAGTGTCAACGATGAAAGCCACATGTATATGCAGGTAGACCATGAGGGGGACCAGCCCTAACTGTTGCCAGAACGTACTGGTTTGTGGCATCATGAAGGGTCCTTTGCATACTGTCCTTCATCTTCTAAATTCTCTGAAAATTAATAGGCTTTTTGGTTTACTAGAAAAACCATATTGTGTCTGCACAAAACGCTTCCTCTTCCCTCAGAACATTAGGATTAATAACCCCTGTGTTAAACAGGCCGACAGAACAGTGCTGGAGAACAGCTACTAAGTGGCCGGAGCTCTGGACACTAGGGCTGGCGATTGTTCTCGGAGGTCTCCTCAGCCGGGCTTTCCCACTGAGGACTCTTAAGCTTTGCAGCATTGTTGGTATCTATTATTCAATCAGATAGATCTGGGAGAGAAATTGAAACCAGCTAGCCTTGGGCGATTGCTTCAGCAATTCTAATACATGTTCCGTTTCTCACTGCTCCATGTACTGAACTGTAAAATTCTGGTTTTGTAACCACAGGAAAATCGTAGGGTAAATTTAATCTCATCCCTGTTTTATTTGACTAGGAGCGGAAAAACAAATCTTGAAATTCAAAAGTGCTTGGTGCCGCCACGTAATTATTGTACATAAAGCTGGGTCACGGCCACTGGGCTTTCATTTTCACTCTTATCCAGAGCATCCTGTAGTTTAAGATGTGGTCTGTTATGTCCAGATGACAATCTTTTTGCGTATGTGTGTATGAATTTAAACAGAAAGCATGGAAGAAGTTATAAGACGCCGCCTCGTCTGCAGGGAGGAAAGAAACGGATGTTCTGAGGTGCGGGCAGAAGTGGCTAAGGGGGTGTCCGGCTCCATTGTAGCAGCTTGCTCATGGATAGCCCACGGGGATGGCATGGGCCCTCGCGCCTTCCCTTCTACGGACAGGCTCCGGGGTCAGTGGGGTGAAGTCCCGCTTTCGTGGGTTCTGTTGGCAATCCGGAGTTCCAGCCTCACAGATGCTAATGGTAGCAGTGGATCCTGCAAGTCCCAAGGCCAGAGTCAGGTTAATGTATGCTGAGTCAGCACCATAAAGAATATACAGAAGGCTGGGGAGATGGCTCAGTCACTGAAGTGCTTCCTGCACAAGCGTGGGGGCTTGCATTTGCCACCCCCAGCACCCACATAAAAAAAAAAAAAAGGAACAGGAGCATGCACTTGTAATCCCAGTGCTGGGCAGGCAGACACAGGTGGCTCACTGGCCTTGCTGGCCGGCCACCCTGTCCCACACAGTGAGCCACAGGTTGCAATGAGAGATCTTGTAAGTCCAGATATGGCTGGGTGAACCTGTGTCCCGTTACCCCAAAACTGATTGGGAAGGAACATGGGAAGGCACGTGGATTGCCGAGGCTTGCTGCCTGCTGGCTTAGTCAATCGAAAGCATTAAGCTCCAGGCTCAGTAGAGACCCTGTCTAAAGGAAAGAGGCAGAGTGATAGATGAGGGTGGCGGACATCCTCCTGTGGTCCCTGCAGGTACACCGATGGGCACATGCACCTGCACACACACGCTTCACACGTGCTCCTCACAGACACAGCGAGTACTTCAGCATCTGATAAACAGTGCTCATGGCTGACCTCCACCTCTCCAGTGCTGAGATTACACACAGCTCCCGCCACATCCCACCCCTTTAAAAGACTGATTGATTGACTGCTCGATTAATTATATGTGTGAGTGTGTTGTCTGCATATACGTCTGTGCACTGTGTGCACACCTAGTGCCCACAAATGTCCACCTGAAGAAGGTCTATGATCTTGTGGAGTTTCAGGTAATTGTGAGCCACAGTGTGGATAATGAAGACTACACCCAAGTCCTCCACAAGAGCAAACCATTAAGCATTCTTAATCTTAAAGCTAGCTCTCCGGTTCACATATGACTGGTTTTTTTTTTTTTTTTAAGATTTATTTATTTATTTTATGTGAGTACACTGTCGCTGTCTTCAGACACACCAGAAGAGGGCATCGGATCCCATTACAGATGGTTGTGAGCCACTGTGTGGTTGCTGGGAATTGAACTCGGGACTTCTGGAAGAGCAGTCGGTGCTTTTGGCTGCTGGGCCGCCTCTCCAGCCCTCACACGTGACTTTATAAAAGTGGGTTCTGAGTATGGGGCTCATGACCCCCTGCCTGCTTGTTATGTACTTGGATAAAGTACCTTCCAACCTCTCTGTCTCTCTTTCTCTTCCTCTTTCCTTCCTTTCTTTTCAAACAGCATCTCATGTATCTAAGGATGGCCAAAATCATGCCACGTGGCAAAGTTTGACCTTGAACTCTCCTGCTTCCAGCTCCCAAGTGCTCTGGTCATAGATGTACAATGCATGCCTGGTTCATGCAGTGATGAGGTTGGGATCCAGAGCCTTGTGCATACTAGGCTAGCACGCTGCCCCACTGAGCCCCAGCCCTGCCCAGGATAAAAACCTTTCATCTCTATTATCTCTTTATTTCTTTGGTCTGAAATTGTGGAATTATGCTAAAAGTGGTCAGTGTCTAGTCCAGTCTCATCTCTCTGGATCTGTGGAATCTTCCTTCCTTCTCCCTGTCTCCTTCCTTTCTTCTCTTTCTCCCTCTCTCCCCGCTCACTCCCTCCCTCCATTCCTCCCCCTTCCTTCCTCCTTCCCTCCCTCCCTTCTTCCCTTCTTTTTTTCCTTCATTCCTTTCCCCGTCCTCTCTTCTATGCCCTGCCCTCTCCTTGCAGCTGTTGCCTCAAGAGACCCAGGTACCCCCCACTGCTTCTGGCACAAGCCCTCTCTCTTTGTGGCCCCCAGCCTGGTAGCACCTGCTTTAGATTCTGGGGGACACCCAGGCACTTCGTGAAATGAAAATTCCAGCCAGTGGTTTTCATGAGGGTTTCAGCCTTGGGAAGGCCCAGTGGTTACAAGGTACCAGCTAAGTGCCTAATAAACTAGCCCGGCCTTGTCATCGCTTCCTGTCCCATAAACCATGAGGAGGCACCTCCATGTAGGATCCAGAGCTATCGCGCCAGTGAGTCGTAGAAGGCAAGCCAAGCCCATACATAGCACACTCGGAGAACTCTGGGCTGGAGGGGGTGTCAGGACAGTTCAGGGAGGATGGTTAAGGGCTTGAAAGGCCAGAGCTACTTAGCCATCCTTAATGTGTCCGGAGTGGACTATTAACACGGGCTTCCCTTCGTCCCAATCCAGACAGCCAGACTTCCTCTAGACAGAAGGAAAAGACTCAAACGAAGTCGTTTAACACTTGTCAGTGGTGGTGTTGCGTGCTGAGATCAAGCAAGCTCACAGGCAATAGGGAGATCTCCCAGACAAGGGCATTTCCTGCCCAGCACCCAAAGGACTGCCTTAACAGAGCCAGCTCTCCTGCTGCATTTCCTGGGGCAGTGGTGATTGGGTCATACCCTTTGAAAAGCCTTGGGGAAATGGCTCCCATTTCTTTGTCTGGTTCTATTATGAAATGTATCTGGTCATATTTTTAAGAATGTCACAGGACCAGGCAGAGATAGGTTGGTCCAAGAGTAAAGTGCTTACTGTGGAAGCATGAGGATCCCCAACATAAACTTAAAAAGCTGGGTACAGAGCTTGCACCTGAGACCCCAGCTTTAGGGAGGTGGAGACAGAATTCCCAGAGCTCACTGGCCAGCCAGCCCAGCTGAATCAGTGAACTCCAGGTTAAATGAGAGACTTTGCCTCATAAAGCAAGTGGACAGTGACTGAGGAACAGTTCCTAACAGACTTCTGGTTTTTATACACACACACACACACACACACACACACACACACACACACATACACACACAAACACACACACACACTCATACATACACATGTATGCACACATGCACATACACAGAGACATATACAAACACATATACATACACATACACACATAGGCACATAGACACACATACCACACACAGACACACATATACACATGTGCGTGCACACATATACACTCACACACAAACACACAGAGACATACAGATATATGCACACAGAGACACACGCATGAACAACAGTGAGGAAAGCACTAGTGGGGACAGTTGTTGTGAGAATATTTCAAATGAGAAGATGAAATGAAGCCCCCTGCCAGAGGAGAAAGGATTCTCTCTTGCCTTCTACAAGTGACATTTCAAAACAACCTTTGGGGAGACATTTCTCAGTCTCGGCCAGTGTGGTTGGACAGACATTCCGAGGTTTGTTTTCATCTTGTTCGGTCTGAAATTGATTCCTCTAACTGCCTTCCATGAGCTTTTATTCACTGCTATTAAGGACTTCAGACTATGGGATGAATTTATTAAATCAATTATTTTTATCTTAATGCATGTTTAGGACTTCAAAGACCCCTTTCTTTTGATTTCACCCCTACCCCTGTTTAAAGAGTTTCCTGAACATCCCAGTTTGGGCAGCTTCACTTTGATACATAATTATTATTCTGCAAGCCATCCAGGACTTTTAATATCATCTGACCTTAAGATTTTAATAGAAGTGCATGGGAACCAGATGGGAAATATGAACCTTGGGAAAACTTGTTACTGAGCTCTAAGCAGTTTCCAAATCTTGGTCAACGGATGACTCTGTGTTTATAAGATTAAATACATAGACAGATATGGTACTCCATGCCCGTGGTCTTAGCACTTGGGGTTGCTAAGGAAGGAGGGTATTGAGTTTAACACCAGCCTGGGCTACATAGCCAGCTACAGTCCAGCCTGGTCTACATAGTAACACCCAGTCCCAAAACTCAAAATAAAACACAGAAAGAAAAAGACTTAAAGCCTGTCAGGAGTTGCGAATAAGTGACACTTGGCACATGCTATAACCTTAGCACTTGTGAGGCTGAGGCAGGAGGATTGCTGTGAGTTCAAGACCAGCCCTAGCTACACAGGAAGACCTTGTCTCAAAAAGAAATTGTAAAACCCAACATTTATATGAGTGAGTGTTTTGAGAGTTTGGTGTTCTTACATAAATGTTTGTCACCTGGGACTGTACAGTACTGTTTTTGTTGATTCTGTTTTAATTTTCATATTCCCAGTCCTGAAAACTCTATGAATCCATTCCATTCTTTGTATTTTTTTTTTATCTAATTCCTGACACTGAACTTCTAAGGTGAGGACTTTATTCCTGGGAAACTGTATGGAAAACACTAATCTGTGGCCTCTAGGGGTAAGCCTGTTCTCGGTTCTACAAGTTCCTCCCAATGTTATAACAAAACTATAACTTTGTTACAAAATCATGAACTTTTCTTTGTTATCTCAATCTCAAATCATCTTTCATATGCTCTCTCTGTACCCTAAGAGAGAGTGATTAAGACGGTGTTGATGTTGGTAGCTGTTCAATCAGATACAAAGGAAGGCCTCTAAGCCCAGGCAATCTTTTAATCTCACTGCTGTCTAAAAGACAACTGCGATGGTGACGATGAGTCCAAAGAAAGATGGAGCTATTGAGATGGCTAAGAGAACGTGCTGTGCAAGAAGGTGGTCCTGAGTTCAAATCCCCAGTCCCCGTTAATAAAACAAGACAACAGTACCTGTTAACATGTGTAACTATAGCTGTGTACCTATGACCAGAACCTGGTCAACGGGGGCAGAGCAGGACCACTGAGGCTGGTTGCTACCTCCAGGCTCAGTGAAGAGACCTTGTCTCAAAGGAGTGAAGCAGAGACTGTTTGGCACCAACATCTTCCTGTGATGTCTACGTCTACATGCAGAGGCATGCACACACCCACACCCACACTCACTTGTGCTCACACACACAGGCTCACACACATGCTTACACACACACACACACACACACACACACACACATACACCTTTGAGAATGGAGGAAAGGCAGGACTTTCAGAAATTTTCATAGAGAAACTAGCAATGATATTACCAATTAAAATTTTATTTTTTTCTCCTGCTTGAATTAATAGCAATAGAAACTTCTCGGCTGAGTCATTTTCTGAACTTGATTTCTGAATTCCCACAGAAAATGCAGATGTTTAAACCACTCTTCCCTTGTAACGAAACATCAGGAAAAGAGGATACAGCCCAGCCTGTCCTTCAAAGGCAAGAAATGTGAGGCCCTAGCCCTTGGTAGGGGAAGTCATCTGAGATGAACCTGGCCCGGCTGTGGATGTGCTTAGACAGCACAGTTCTTGCTCCTCCCCGTGAGGTTCAGGACACTGAGGGCAGACACTGGCCTCCAGCCAGGCCCAGTCTCCAGGCTGCCCGGGAGACCTGAGTATCACAGAGAAGCATTTGTTGCTGTTTTGTTTGTTTTAAAAACAGGCTCAGAAAACCCAAGTTTTCTTCTAACTCCTTGTGTTCAAGGATGACCTTTCATTGACTTTTTTTCCATTTTATATTGTGTATATGCATATTTGCTCCCGTGGAGGAATAAATACATGTATAGGAGTGTGTGTGTGTGTGTGTGTGTGTGTGTGTGTGTTGTGTGTATGTGATACACTCCTGCAACTATGTGGGAACACATGTGTAGGGGCGTCTGTGCATGTGTGTATGTGTACACTCCTCCATCTGTGTGGGAACTCATGTATAGGCCCGTCTCTGTTGCTGTGTGTGTTCATTCCTGCATGTGGTGGCCTCAGGTTAATGCCAGCAATCGTTGCTCTACAACCTTCTTCCGTGACACCCCCCCCCCATGGCTAGCCTTGTAAGCCAGCTTGCTCTGAGTCTCCCTGTCTCTCCCTTTGGGGCCTAGAATCACAGGTGGGTCATCCAGCATCAGGTTTCTGGGGATTCAAACTTCAGTCCTCCTGCTTACAGAGCAAGCCCTTGGCCCACTGAGCCATCTCCTCAGACCCAAGACCTTCAACTTTGCATCCTCTTGCAGTCAGTGCTAGAATGAATGGGCATTAACTATCAGGCCCAGTGTATCTGGGGCTGGGTGGGGAACCTAGAACTTTACTTTGCGTCCTAGGCAAGCACTCTACCAACTGAGGCACACCAAACCCGGGAAGTTGTGACTGTCTAACCCGAGTGGATTCTCTCAGTGAGATGTGTGGGTGACACCCTAGGCTGGGAAGTGGCTTTTCTATAGTAGTGATGGAAAACACATAGAACTAAGAGCTGCAGTCTACTCCATTCTTGTTTCTTGTTTATAACATAACTTGATATAACTTGAAAATATGTCTGTGAGGGAGGGCTAAGGCGATGGCACTTGGTTAGAAGCACTTGCCTGTCAAGTTTGAAGGCCTGAGTTAAGATCCCCAGAGCCCACATAAAATGTCAGACACAGTGGTGGTGGTTGTTTGCAGTCCCAGTGATGATGAGACAGGGGGACAGAAACAGGTAGCGAAACATAGACGGTGCCTGAGAAGTAGCTCGCGGTGTCCTCTGATCTCCGTATGCATGTGTGTGAGCACTTGTGCATGGTTCCATACTTGCACACACAAGCATGAATTCACAGAATAGGTCTGTGGGTTAAGGAGATGGCTCAGCTGTTAAAGCATGTGCCCCAAAAGTGTGAAGAGCAGAATTGAGATCTCCAGAAACTCATGTACGTGCCAGACGGTTGCAGCAGCTCACCTGTAATCGCAGCCTCAGAAGACAGAAAACCTCAGAGGTCTCAGAAGGCGGGAGTCCTTGGAGCAAGCCGGCTGGCAAGACTAGCCATATTGATGAGCTCTGGGTTTGATTGAGAGGCCCTGAATCAGTGTATAAGGTAGAAAATCCACCTAGGATAATTCCCGACATCACCTTGGGCCTCCACATCCATATGATCATACACAAAAACATGCATACAGGCACACATACCACACAGCCATCAAACATACAAGAAGTATGTCTGCAAGAAATCATCACTTCCTATAAAATGAAGGAGAGAGAAATGAGGTGGGGGGGGGAGAAGTATTTGTTGGACAAGGAACACTTTGTGAGAGGAACAAAGGGACCTAGCAGGGCCCTCCCCCGGGCTGCCCTCAGGCCTTCTGCCCAGACCATGAAAGCAAATGACCAGGCCATATGGAAATTGGTTGTGAAAGATGTTTTGGATTAAGCTGTTCCCTCCAGGAGTCTTTGATGTTACAGTGGCTAATGAAGTTGGCTCCTGGAGAGGTTTTTATTCCACAGAACTGCAATTCTTTTTTTCTGAGAAATTTATATTACGTTTAATACAATTGTCTTGGTTCGTACCCTAGGGATTTATTTGAGTTATAATTGAATATTGCATTTTTAAGAAGGTTTCTTAATTTATTGCTTCCTTTGGCAAATTTTGCTTGCTGTTCTGTCGGAATAATTTAATTTTACATTGGCTAATTTAGTCTGTATTAATATTTCCTCTGAAATTCAGACAGCCAGGCAAGCTGCTACAGGTGGCAAGAGAGGAAACTTATTGGGAACATTAAGATGTGCAAGGCTGGTGGCGTGAACCCTGTAGAAAGCATTCGTGGCTAACACTGTGTCCTTTCAAGAGGAGTTATCTTTTAATCAAAAGCTAGACTCCCTCCTGCTGTGTCCCCGCTCGCCCCCACCCACTCACCCACCCCTGTGTTCCAGAACTACTTACTTCCAAAGTTCTTCCAGGATTACAGCATTACAGCTCGGTAGTAGGAGAGCTCCTCACCAGGGTTGCAGCTATAGGGAGCAGTCACTTGGCAAAGTGTGTCAGCAGGGAGGGGACAGAGACTCAGCTTCTCACTGTCACCCTTAGTAGCTTGGATGGTCCCCTAATCTCTTAGGGACTTTGGCTAGGGCTGAATCTAAGTCACGGTTAGAAAACAAAATAATCTGAGATCTAGCTAGTGTGAAACTGGTCTAGAGATTTTATTAAAGATACTTTAATACCTTAGGCAAAAGATAAACGTGTGTGTGTGTGTGTGTGTGTGTGTGTGTGTGTGCATACCATGAAAAGGCACTGGCTTCTTAAGGAAGACTTGGGGCAGGAGGATTAACACATACCTAAATTTGGGTACAGGCTCCTGTAGGGAAGTCTCTACTAACTGTCATTAACATTAGTCATGTGTGGTGTGTGTTTGTGTATGTATGTATGCATACATGTTTATGTATATGTATATTTATATATGTATGTGTGTACATGTATATGTGTATATATACATATATACCATATTAGTCATATACATACACATATGTATATACCATTTGGTAGCTCTCAAGTTACCACAGCTTAAACTCTGGCTAAACTTTCTCCCCTTCTCTCCTCTGGTGAGATTATAGGGGGGCTCTGGGAATGCCTTGCATGAGATTATAATCTGATGTGGTAAATCAGGAGCCCCTAGGACTGCACAGAGCTGTGTTGGACCCTTGCTCCTTCAGTGTAGGTTTATAGCTAGGAATGAAGAGAGGTTCTAAGAAGTTAATTGTGCTGGAATTTTTTGTTTGTTTGTTTTTGGTTTGGTTTGGTTTTGGTTTAGGTTTTTTCGAGACAGGGTTTCTCTATATAGCCCCAGCTGTCCTGGAACTCACTCTGTAGACCAGGCTGGCCTTGAACTCAGAAATCTGCCTGCCTCTGCCTCCCAGAGTGCTGGGATTACAGACGTGTGCCACTGCCACCACCCGGCATACATTGTTTGTTTGTTTGTTTGTTTGTTTTCAAGACAGGGTTTCTCTGTATAGCCCTGGCTGTCCTGGAACTCACTCTGTAGACCAGGCTGGCCTCAAACTCAGAAATCTGCCTGTTCCTGCCTCCCAAGTGCTGGGCTTAAAGGTGTGTGCCACCACCACCCAGCCTGTGCTAGAATTCTTAATCAACAACTGGCAAATGGCTTCAACCAGAGTTTCAGGCGAGGGATCCTCCCCCTTCATGCAGCCCTATAACACTTTCATCCTGCCACGCCTCAGTAGTACCATTTCACTTGCACTGTTTGGAGTACAGGAAGGTTCAAGGGGTCAGTGACTTTTGAAGAGCAGTGGAGAAGCCTGCCTAGTCTCCTTCCTTGTGGGTAGCTACTCAGTACATTTGAACTGTTCTAGCTAATTTCTCAGGATGGCCTTGTTAATAAAGTGGGTTTGCTTCCTTGGGGTCACCTGAAGACCAGAGCAGGAACAAACAGGCTGCTGTCCCCTGCTCTGCACCGGCAAAGGAGTAGGCACTTGCTACTGCACGCGGAAAGCTCTGGTGGGCTCTGACAGGCCCTGCTCCGTTGGCTGAGGTAAGAGTGCTCTTCCTAGGCTTGGGAGCATAATAGGCTGTCCTGACCCTCTTGCCTTGCGAAGGGGTGGTGAGCATATGTAGAGAAGGATTCTATCATGGGTCATGTCATGACCCCTTGGAGGTGGTGGCTGCAGGGGCTGGGTGTGTCCTCCTGGGTTTATCATGTGGGACAGTGTCACCATCTGTGTATTCAGCCTTTCGCTCCTTACTGATACCTAGCAGAGTACGAACTGACTGAAGTTGAGTGAGAAATTTAAAATTAAAAAGGATTTGGAGGAAAGTGTTTAAGAGTTGTGTTTTTACACTGTACACAGTAAAAGTCACTCCTCTGAGAGACTCATAATCTAGTAACCCCAGCAGAGTCAAGAAACAGAGCTCAACCTGACATCATGGTGCATACCTGAAATTAGGTAGTCAGGAAGCTAACGTGGAAGAATGCTAAGATTCAGTTCAGTCTCAACTACTTAGGGGAAACATCTTAAGACACCAAGGGCTAGAAATGTAGATCAGCAAAAGAGCACCTGCCAAGAATCCCCCAGTGAGGGGCTGGGGGCGTGGCTCAGTGGTAGAGCCCCTGCCTAGAATCCCCCAGTGAGGGCTGGGGGCGTGGCTCAGTGGTAAAGCCCCTGCCTAGAATCTCCCAGTGAGGAGCTAGGGGCGTGGCTCAGTGATAGAGCCCCTGTGTAGAATCCCTCAGGGAGGGGCTGGGGCGTGGCTCAGTGGTAGAGCCCTGCCTAGAATCTCCCAGTGAGGGGGCTGGGGCATGGCTCAGTGGTAGAGCCCCTGTGTAGAATGCCCTAACAGGGAGCTGGAGACATAGCTTGCCCTATGGCCTGGGTTGAGGGTTGTCTTAAATGTCTCCTCATACCTCCTTGCATAGTTGTCCTCTCCCTACCCTTGCCCAAGCTGCACTAACCCCTTTCTATCCTAGTGTTGTTTTTTTTTTCTCTTCTCCTAGCTTGTCAAGCACACAGGATATGGAGCTTCTCGGCTGACCCCTTTTGTGTAGCAAGCTGCACGCAGCACTTACACTATTGTGTGGCTGACAGTCACACCAGCTGTGTCCTTTACGGCTGTGTCCTTTACGGAAAACTCCATGTTTTGTTTGCGATCCGGCAGTTTTTCCTTAACGTCTTTCTCCAGATGAAGGGTAGGATCTTCATACCATCATCTTCTCCTCTTTTCTGACCTGTAGCAGCCTCTCCTGGTTTATAGTGACCTGGACACTTGGGGAAGGCCCTGGTGGCTAGCGAGCTGCTCCTCTGTGTAGATTTGTCAGTTTCCTCGTGGTTATCTAGCATGATGGAGCACGGGGAGGGAATCTGAACTCCCTCCTGGTGGCATCGGCATGGCCCACTCCTAACGGCAAGAACTAGGTCACTTGGCAACAGCGCAGCCGCCATTTCTCCACTAGAAAGCTGTGGTTCCTTTCCATACCCTTCTGCCGAAAGATGGCCATACACCAGGTAACACACATGTGTGCCGCTCCCTGACAACCTCCGAGGGTGGGAAACTCAAAGTCACCCCAGCACCGATTCCCACAGTTTGCACAGATTGGAGACCCAGGGCTCAGGATTGCCCTTCTGTTTCTCTTACCAGATAAGGACACCACTTGAGAGCGGGCAGGGAGGCGGAGTCTGGGAAGGAGGGGTGGAGCGTCCCTGTTTTACAGCCCTAAAGGCTGGATGTGTCACACACTCCTTCCCAGCTCTTGCATGTGTCACACACTCCTTCCCCAGCTCCTGGCTGTTCCGAAGGACTGCGGAGGGAGCGGGTAGGGCCAGGCTGAGGGGAGTAGAAAACAAGGGGCAGGACTTTGAAAGTTAGACTCCACCCCTGGTTCCAGCAGGTTCTTTGCTTGCCGGTCCCCCCATGATATGAACAGCTTGACCATTCGCTCTCACTGCTATGAACTGAACTTTTCTCATCACACCTTCCCTGCAGCAATGGCTGCACCCTCTGAAACCGTGAGCTGAAACTTTCTGGTGACCACTGTGATACTAGTAGCATACCTGTCCTGGGGCATGCCACCATCCAGGGCGTTGATGTGCTCCCCAATTCGGAGTCTGAGAGCCCCATTGTTTGCATCTTAACTAGAGATCCCATGCTATAGGCACAACTGAAAAGTCCCATTGGCCCTTGTTAGAGAACTGAGTCTCCAGCCCCTCCCCCTCTTGGATATCTAAGGGCATGACTGAAAGTTGTAATCTTCCGATCAAGGAAGGTGTGATCTTGCCTACATCCTGAAACAATAAGAGACCTGCCAGAGTCACTGTCATCACCATCATCACTGTCATCACCGTCACTCCTGTGATTCCCTTTGCAGCCATGTGCCAGGCACAGACCAGAGACCAGATGTGTATCCCCCATTATCCTGCAGTTGCTTGGAGCAGGCTTCTTTGTCCATTGCCTCTCAAGGGGACAATACTTACATTTCATTCTGAGCGGAATAATAGTAAATAATTCATAGGCATGTACTAAAATGCCACAGTGTTTAACAGAGAGTTTGGGGAGAAACATTCATGCTCCGCGCCTGTCATTTCACTCAACAGCTTTGCCAAGCAAGTTTAAGCAACATCAGTGAATCTTCTTTGTGGCTTTGTGGTCTACAGTGTTGTCCTAGGGGATTTTCTAGTCTCCATGTTCCTGCCACATTTCTGTTTTTGGAGTTCTTCTGTAAGGAAGATGCATCCTTTCTCTTGTATTCATACAGTTGCCTCTTTGTTTACTTATTTGTGTGCTTGTATAAGGGAGAACATGTGTGCTAGGGGGTACAAGTATGTATGTACATATATGTTTATGTATATATTATATATGTATGCATAAATATATACATATATATGTGTGCATACATATGTACATATACATGCATATATATGTTTACATGCATATATGTGTATATATGCATATGTGTGTATAAATATAAATATAAGTATAAATATAAATATATATGCATGTGGAGGTTAAAAGTCAACCTCAGGTGTTATTCCTTAGGCTCCTTGGTTTTTTTGAGGCCAAGTCTCTCTCTGGGTCCTGGGGTTCTCTGATTAGATTCTTGGGCTAGCCAGCAAGATTCATGTCGCTGCCTACCTAGCTTTTCCTCCATGAGTTCTGGAGATTGAATTCCAGGTTTTTTTGCTTGTAATACAAGTACTCTTTCCAGCCCCTTATGCATTTATTCCATAAGTCATTTGTATTGCTATGAACACATGGAGACTTTCCCTTATTTTGGAACAGTGCTGTGAGTGACTCGAGGGTCTCCTGCATACCAAGCCAGCACTCTGCCCTAAACACAAGCCTGGCTCATGGTCTGCTTTGGGTCATAACCTAGTTTGCACGTGTAGATTACATTGCTCCAGGGATTTTACTCTCACAGGCTGGTTTACCTCCAGCTGACAAAGCTCCTGTTTTTTTGTCTTGGTATCTCCTCTCTGGCATTTTTCTGATCGTAACACATTCCAGACTCATTAATATATCACATTTGGATCCAAGCCTTCTAATCTGGGAGTTCGCCTGACTCAGTAAAGTCCTTGTCATGAACACTGGTTCGTTTTAACTATCAACTTGACACAACCTAGAATCATCAGGAAAGAGAGAATAATGAGGAATTGTCTAGACCATATTAGCCTATAATATGTCTGCGGGGGACTGACTTGATTATTAACTGATGTGGGAAGACCCAGCCTACTGTGGGCAGCACCATTCCCTAGCCATGAGGATGCCGAACATTTATAATCCTGAGTACATGGGGGCAGGAGAGATGAGGATCCTTGGAGCCTGTTGGCCAACTGGATGAACCTCAGGCCACCATGAGACCTTTTCTCAAAAACCAAGGTAGATCATGTCTGCGGGATGACAACTGAGGTAGACCCATCACCTCCACATGTATGAATAAGCACAAGTACCCACACATAGGTGAACATGCAAACTGTCTTAGTTTCTTCTAAATTGTTGTGATAAGACACCATAACCAAGGACACTGATAAAATAGTTTATTGGAAGCTTACAGTTCCAGAGGTTGAGTTTATAGGCAACATGGCAAGCAGGCGTGGTGCTGGAGAAGCTGGGAGCTTACATCTTTATCCTCAGTTGTGAGACATAACGCTAACAAGGGGCTGGAATTCTTTGAAACCTCGACTACCCACCACTGTGACACTCCTCCTCTAACAAGTCCACACCTCCTAATCCTTCCAACAGCACCACAAACTGGGGACCAAGCATTCAAACATATGAAGCCTGTGGGGCTATTTTCTTTCATGCTACCACACAGACAAAAAACAACCAGTGCTCTTTTAGTTGAAAATAGAGTAAAAGATGATACTGGTGGATTGTCAGTGGGGCAGAATTACCCAACTACCATGTTTGGTTTGTTTATTCTTGTTTTTTAAGATTTTTTAAATTATATTTATGCATGCTTACCTGTGTGTGTATATGCACATACTTGAGTGCAATGCCTATGGTGTCCAGAAGGGGGAGTCAGATCCTCTGAAGCTGAAGATAGAGATGGTTGTGGTTCTCTCCAGGCCCTGCCCTGTGTCTTCTGAGTGGGGCCTGCACACGGCCTCTGTTTACTCTGTATGTGCCTGTCCTTGTGCATCTTAGAATAGTTGGTAATTGGTGCAAGTGCTCCGACTCAGGCCGCAGCATTGAGTTCGGCCTGTTCCCTCCAGTTTTTCATGTGTAATTTCTCCCTCTGACAGTGAGAAGTCTAACTCACATTACTCACAATCTATTCACATGTTCCTCCCTGGCACATTTATGAACTGCTTTTAGATAGACGTGCTAACTCAGGTTCCCGTTAGAAGCTCATACACCAGCTGGGATACAGTATTTATGCACGGCTAATCTCTTTAACTTTAAAAATAATGTGGTAAAACATGGTATGGCCAAGTTAGCTAGGTCAGCTCTGCTGCCTCAGTCAGCCCAGACCTTGGTGTTTCCTCTGCTCCTCACTCCTCACCATTGTTGAATCCACAGAGCCATGCATGGGTGGTGTGTGTATTCCCACCTGCACATAGCACAGTGCCCTCTTTTCTAGTGTGCAGCTCTGTGAGATATACAAAGGCAGTGCCATGCCTCCATCCTTGTGGTGCCTTATGGACAGTCCTGTCACCTAGAGACTTCTCCCACAGGTCCCTTCATAGTTAGCCTTCCCCTCCTCATGCTGGACCGTTCTGACCTGACGGCTTTGCTCACACTAATGGAATCACACAAGATGCTGCCTTTGGGCTCTTCCACTAAGCAGCATGCATCTAAGATGTATTCTTGGGTTTGGATACAGCTCAGTTGGTAGAGTGCCTGCCTAATATCCACAAAGTCCTGGGTTCAAACCCAAGCACTGCATAAACCAGGCATGGAGGGGCGTGCCTGTGATCCCAGCACTCAGCAAGTGGTGGCCGGGAAGGTCATCAGTTCAAGGGCACCCTCAGCTACACAATGATGTCACAGTCGGTGTGGGAAACATGAGACCTTGTGTTCAAACAGTCACACACAGACACACATACACACAGAGAGATATACACAGAGAGAGACAGAGACAAAGAGACAGAGAGACACACAAAGAGATAGAGACAAACACACAGTTACAGAGAGAGAAACAGAAACAGAGACAGACAGACAGACACACACACACACACAAACACACACACACACACACAGAGAGAGAGAGAGAGAGAGAGAGAGAGAGAGAGAGAGAGAGAGAGAGAGAGAGAGAGAAGCTCTTGCTGCCTTCTGAGTCAGAGGTTCAGAGGCGCTGCATTTCAGTGCTGGTTAGTAGCGGGCTACCCGAGTCTTGGCTAAACAATATCTCAGCGCCTTGATGATAATGAAATGTTTCTTTTCACTTAGGTAAATACCTGAGTGGTGACATGCCATATATATGTTTACTTTTGTATGTGTCCATGCATGTGTGTGCATGTATGTGGGATGCACATATATGTGGGTGTCTTAGTCAGGGTTTCTATTCCTGCACAAACATCATGACCAAGAAGCAAGTTGGGGAGGAAAGGGTTTATTGAGCTTACACTTCCACACAGCTGTTCATCACCAAAGGAAGTCAGGACTGGAACTCAAGCAGGTCAGAAGCAGGAGCTGATGCAAAGACCATGGAGGGATGTTCCTTACTGGCTTGCTTCCCCTGGCTTGCTCAGCCTGCTCTCTTATAGAACCCAAGAATACCAGCCCAGAGATGGCACCACCCACAAGGGGCCCTCCTTCACTTGATCACTAATTGAGAAAATGCTCCACAGCTGGATCTCAGAGGCACTTCCCCCAAGTGAAGCTCCTTTTCCTATGATAACTCCAGCCTGTGTCAAGTTGACACACAAAACTAGCCAGTACAATTGACCCCTTGTCAACTTGACACACCAACATATCACTATTAAGCCTCAACCCTTACTTTCTTATTCATCCCCAAGATGTAAATAACGTAAAAAGTCCCACAGTCTTTACATATTAAAAGTTCAACCTCTTTAAAATGTCCAATATCTTAAAATTCCAAGTCTTTTAAAAATTCAAGTCTCTGAACTGTGGGCTCCACTAAAATACCTTCTTTCAAGAGGGAAAAAATATCAGGGCACAGTCACAATCAAAGGCAAAACTCAAACTCCAAAGTCTGGGATCCAACTCACGATCTTCTGGGCTCCTCCAAGGGCTTGGGTCACTTCTCCAGCTCTTCCCGTTGTAGCACACACCTTGTCTTCTAGGCTCCAGCTGCTTGTACTCCACTGCTGCTGCTGTCCTTGGTGGTCATCACATAGTACTGGCATCTCCAAGCCTCAACTCTTTTGCATGACCCCTTCAGTCCTGGGCCATCAATTACAACTGAGGGTACACTTTCACCAATGGCCTTCCATGGCCTCTCACTGTACCAAGCCTCAGCTGTTCTTCATGATGCCTTCATGCCTTCAAAAGCAGTACCACCTGGGTGACTCTTACACAGTACCAAGTCCTGCTACAGCACGAGGCACAACCTTGGCTATCTGGAACACATCCTCTGTGCTCTCAGAAAACACTTCCCAGAAGATTTCACCTCAGTGATGCTGGTCTCTTCTTACTCACCGCTAATTTCTTAGCTCCAGCTAACCAGCATCAATAGTCCCAGTAACACAATGACTCACTTTAGTGGTTCTGGTATCTTGTTACTCACAGCTGATTCTTCAGCCCCAGCTAACCAGAACCACAGAGTCTTCATGGCCCTGATAAGAGTCTTTAATTTTCCCTCTGAAATTTCACAAGCCAGGCCTCCATCTTCTGCACTGTTCTCAACATAATCTTCCAAGCTCCTCCACAACATCTCACAGAGGTCTCATCACTGAATGGACCATCTAGCCCAAAGTTCCAAAGTCCTTCCACAGTCCTCCCCAAAACATGGTCAGGTTGTCACAGGAATACCCCACTACGCTGGTACCAATTTGTCTTAGTCAGGGTTTCTATTCCTGCACAAACATCATGACCAAGAAGCAAGTTGGGGAGGAAAGGGTTTATTGAGCTTACACTTCCACACAGCTGTTCATCACCAAAGGAAGTCAGGACTGGAACTCAAGCAGGTCAGAAGCAGGAGCTGATGCAAAGACCATGGAGGGATGTTCCTTACTGGCTTGCTTCCCCTGGCTTGCTCAGCCTGCTCTCTTATAGAACCCAAGAATACCAGCCCAGAGATGGCACCACCCACAAGGGGCCCTCCTTCACTTGATCACTAATTGAGAAAATGCTCCACAGCTGGATCTCAGAGGCACTTCCCCCAAGTGAAGCTCCTTTTCCTATGATAACTCCAGCCTGTGTCAAGTTGACACACAAAACTAGCCAGTACAGTGGGATACATGCGGGACATGTGGATGTATGTCCACATGTGTGTAGAAGCCAGAGAACAGTACCTTAGATCTTGTTACTCAGGAGCTTTCTTGGATTTTGAGGCAGGATCTCCTGCTAGCCTCGGACTTACCCATTAGATCAGGTTGGCTGGCCTCTGGCCTCTGGGATCCATCTGTCTCCACATCCCCAGTGCTGGGCTCGAAGACATGCACCACCAAGGCTGCTTCACCCTGACATTTTGGTGTGGGTTCTGGGCTTGAACTCAGGTCACCATTCTTGCCTGGCAAGCATCTCACCCCTGAACCCTCTCTCCAGCCTCAGTGCATGGCATTTTTATGTCAGCACTTATGACTTTTTGTCGGGCGACAGCACAGAATGATAGAGCATTTCCCTTGCCACTTGCTAGCATTTTGATTGCAGAGTTACACACAATATTTTACATCAACCGATTTCTGTCCCTCTATTCTTTTGAATAATCTAGTAGCTTTTCCTTCGATCAAAGCACATTTTCATCTTGTCCCGTACTGTGTTTAGTTATTTGATGGCATCTTGTTTGAACAAACAAATTCCTATGACATTTCATCTCTTCTTGCCTTTAAAAAACATAAAGTTGCTCACTGTACAGGGGAGTTGGGGGAACAAAAGAGAGCCAGAGGAGGCAAAGGGAGAAAGCTGATGCGATGCTAAGGAAAAGAACAGGAGTGACCCGGAGCCTGACCACGCAGGCTTACATAGGGACGACAACAGGTGCAGCTCGGCGGTGGCCAAAACGTGGAAATGGAAACAGCAAGGATAGGAAGTCATGCGGGACCAGATGGATGATGGGAAAATTGATAACAAAAATTGTAAGAATGCGTAGCAACAAGGACAGTACTTGCTTTTATGTTTGCTTAGATTTTTGAATAGCAGATCGTTCGTGTTTTCACCAAGGGCTCAGCAGTGTAAATCCAGCCCTAGGCAAACAACAGACACTGTTTCTGCAGGGTGACAGACAGACCTTTAGCTGCCATTTGAAACGCTGTCCCTGTGGTGAACTGTAGTCGTGAACCTCGTGAGACTGAGCGTGCCTTTGTGGATGTAGGCAAATTCAAACACAATTTAGAAACTAGATGAAGAGGTTGAAGGAAGTTTTACATTAAATGGCTTTGGAATGAGCAGATGATATTCTTCTGGTTCTGTTGGGGGAATACAGACCTGACATTAAAATCTAAATGTTCCTGAAACAGCCCCTTTAGTGTATCGTAGTGGAGGGTTGCTGCCTCCTTTGGGAGGTGCTGCATTCTTGTGGTTTATGGTGTGTATGTGAGTGTTTTCACGTGTGTCCTTGTCTGTCGATGGAGGTAAGAGGTCACCCTTGGCTGCTATGTCTCAGGCAATCATCCACCTGTTCTACTGAGATTGGCCCTCTCTCTGTCCTGGGTCCATGAGTCCCAGGATTCTACCTGTCTCTGCCTGCCCCCTCCCCAGTGCTGAGATAAGGAGGATTTTTTTTTACTATTTGGCTTTTTGTGTGTGCTCTGGGAATCTAAACTCGGGTTCTCATGTTAGTGTGAGAACCTTTTATTTTTCACTGAAAAAATCCCTGTGAGGGTATCTTGGGAGACCTCAGTGATAACAATGGTCACTGCAAGGGGTTGGGAGCCAGGCTAAAACTCACATCCTCATCCCATAGACCCCAATATGAGGAAGGGTGGGCTCATGCCTTCGTGTGTGTGTGTGTGTGTGTGTTTTCATTTCCTGGTGTTTCTGTAGTAACAAACTAAAGCAAAAGCAAAGCTATTAGCACCTGAGCTTAACACTTTTTTTTCTTCTTACATATAAACAAACAGTATTTTTTTCTTTTTTTGCTAAAGTCTTAGCATAAACTTTGCAGATATACAATTACTGAGGAAATTAAGGGAAAATTGCTCTTTGTTTTATTGGGAACTTATCTGGAGCTGGCCTCCATGTCTTCAATGCCTCGTTGGCCAGTGAGGAGCTGCCAGTGGGACACTGTGTGTGTGTGTGTGTGTGTGTGTGTGTGTGTGTGTGCATGTGTCCCTCTTCAGTTGCAGCTGAGGCAGGCAGATGTGTGGCAGTGGGAATCCAGGCTCACTACAACAGATTTAGAAGTGAGCTCTTCTTAATTAGCAGAACACAAAGTAAGATGAGGCCGCCAACCTTTATCAATACAGTGTTTAACTGTTATTATCAGTAGATCGTAGCAGCTACGTGTGGGCCCAACTGCCATGTAACTCCAGATCTAGGGAGTCCAATATCCTCTCCTGACCTCCTTAAGTACCATCACACATGTGCGAGGCGAACATTAAACATGCACACATAAATTAAAATAAATAACATTAAGCGTTACTTGCATCCTCTATATGTGTTTAATATATAGCCATATGGATTATGTTCTGAAATGATGTGTTTACAATTAACTGGGCCTGCCTGAGCTTTTTGGCCTCATTCTGATTCTGTGCCCAGAGTTTAAATGTCGTTTCTTTATTCTTCGGTGGCAGAGATGGGACCTGTCACTGGCCATGTGATAACACTCCAGAGATGAGATTTTATCTTCTGAGACCCTTCCAATGCCATCTCTTGTATCACCATAAGACATTGTTTTCCAACTGCATTTAAAAATATGCCTTGGAGCCTGAGATGGCTCAGCAGGTAAAGCTGAGGACCACAGTTCAAATCCCTAGCAGCCATGTAAATGCTAGGGGGGAGCTGTGGACCCTCTGCAATCCCAGATCCAGGAGGTGGAGACCAGAATCCTCAGAGCAAACTGGCTAGCCAGACTGACTGAGTCAGTGGGATTCCAGTGAGAGACTCAGCTTCGGGGAACTCCTAGTACCAACCTGTGGCCTCCATGTGTGTGCATGCTCATGTACACACACATGTAAACACATATGTGTGTCCACATGTACAAACACACATTCACATGCAGGCACACCATGCACACACACACACACACACACACACACACACACACATATGCATGGGAAAAATAAGCCTCGTTATTCCTGAGAATTGGGGGTATTCTTTTAGTTCATTTTGATAGTTGTTTGGTCACATTGGAACTTTATCTCCATAAAGATAAAGATTAGTAGTTCATTTTTCTCTGTGCACTCCCAAAGATGCCCCAGCCTATTGCTGTTGAGTTGGGCCCTGCCAAATTCTGGTTGTTTAAGTTTTCAACTTTTAAAATCAAATGATAGTATATGTAGTAAATACATTGTAGGTGGATTTTTCAGCATCTTATTCTGAACATTCTAAGGCAGAAAAAAAGGGGGGGCTGAAATAATTGTTAAGATCCTGCCACCTCTATTCTACACTCCACGTGGCACTGTACTTGTTCAGCACCCATCTGCCCACCCCCTGCCCCGCCTCTTTCCCCAGCTCACCTTGGCCTTATATGCATCTCACAGTCAGTTGCTCTCATCAGCACACTTCATCCCTAAATACAGGACATTCAAGTCATTGGAAGTCAATTACTCTTTACTTTTCTGGGCATGACAGCTGGTCACAAAGAAGGCCATCAACACTAGTGGGCAATGAACTTTTCCAAATACTCTCACATCTTTGTGCCTTCTAGGCACGAGCAATCAGTACCACCGAGACAGTTTCCCTTTTGTCCCTTCATCCTCTACTTGTCCTTAGTCCCAGGAGGAATCCACAGTTCTGAGAATTTTCAAGACAGAAATTTTCACCCTGGTCTGAGGCTTTGTGGATGACCCTGAACCCTTGAGGGAAGATCATGTCATCAAACTTTTAAAAAAAAATTTGTGCGTGTGTACGTGTGCCTGTGCGCACAAACATGTGCAGTATGCTTGTGTATAGAGAGAACAGAGGTTATGATGGGGAGTTCTTCCTCAATTACTCTCTGCCTTATATTTTTTAACAGTGTCTCTCACTAGGCTGGGCTGGGCCAGGCGCTCCAGGGATGTTCCTGTCTCAGCCTCCCCTGTAAATATAGTTGCAGGCAGCTGTTGAAATGGGTGCTGGAGATCCAAACCCCAGACTCCATGCTGGTACGGACACACTGAACCATCTCCTCACTCCCAGAATCTAATTTGATAATGATTTGAATATTATTTTTCCCTCCTTGTCGGGAAAAGGACATTCCAGAAGATGTGATATCTTCTTGGTGGGAGCAGCAGCTGCTGCTCTTATGCTCTGCTTTTGAGGGAGAGCTATATGCTAAGGAGTGAGTTAAGGCTTCAAACGATGATCTAAGACCTGGTACCAAGGCCTGCTGGACACAGTACCCCCTTTTTGCACAAGTATTTACCCATGGCCTCTTTACTCTCCTATAATGCAATTCATAGACTAAAATAGCCAGCCTACACACACATTCTTTAAAAATCAGCACAATGCCCTAGCTTTGGTATAAAAATGAAATAAAAGAGTCATTCATAATGAATATGTATTTTAATATATAAATTGAGTGCAGACACAGATATGAGAATCCAGCTGTCCTCTATTAAGGCAAACATTAAAGGGATTTTTTTAAAATGTAAAATAGTTCCTTTCTGTGAATCTTTTAAAAAATAATTATTTTAAAAGTATGCTAATGAGTAAACCTTATCATTGTGTTCTTTGCTGTTGTTCTATACAAGGGCTCATGGATCCCTGCTTGAAGTTACTATATCATCAGGGATGATCTTGACCTCTTGATCCTCCTTCTCCCACTGCCTGGGAGCCAGGATTACAGTGTCTACCACAAAGCCTGACTCATATGGTGCTTGGGGTGGATCTCAGGGTTTATTCTAGGCCAGCACTCTGTCCACTGAGCCACTTACCCAGTCCCTTATCATTATCATTTTTTAAATAGATTCATTTATTTTTAAAATGTGAATATAGGTGCCCTTGAAAGCCACAGGCATCAAATCTGCTAGAACTGGTGTCATAAGCAGTTGGTTGTGGGCCAGTGTGTGTGCTGGAACCAAACCCAGGTCCTAAGCAAGTGCACTTAACCTCAGAGCCTTCTCTCCAGCCTTATCATGTCTGTGCCTTCGAATCAATACATTCTATCGTTGGACTACCCAGAATCAATGAACTGCCTAATGTACACACATATGGAGATGCCACCTAGATCAAGCTGTGAGGGTCATTCACCATCCCATCACTGTCCCCAAGGATGACTGTCATTGTGACTTGGGAACATCTCATATATACATTGTCACAAAGATGGCGTTCTGTGTGTCTGGCTTCTTTTGCTCAGTGTCATGCTATGACTCGCCCATGCCTCCATGCACAGTGACGGCCTCTTCTTTCTCTTCTAACTCACATTCCGTGCTGGCGCCTACCCGTACCTCCGCTTGCTCTTTCATCTCCCCTACTTGCACGGAAAATGGCTCTTAATCTTCTCTTATTTCCACATCCAGGCATATTTATTATAAGATGGTTCGAGTCTCTGACAACTTCATTATGCTTCCAGTGTAGTCGGCTAGGCATTTACATATGGAAGTGCAGAGTCATTACAAATTGCTTTCTTTTATTTCTCCTTTATATCCTGTTAAGAGTATTGCATTGATTTTTCAAAATCATAGTAAAGACTGCTTGTTTTACCTGTGAGCTTCATTTCTGGAGCACACGAGGGACATTATTAAGTATTATTGGGTGAAGGGGGTGGTATTTAACGGCGGTGAGTCTCTTCTCTGTGTCCTCCGGAATCAGACCCCAGTCACCCTGCATACAGAACTCCACTTGCAGTGTTAGGACATGTTTCCACTAAGAATATTGTTTACCTTTAAAAGTGGCATTTCCCCCATCAGATGGCATTCCTGTCTGCTTGGCCAGAACATTCAGTAATGGGTAGACTTTACAATGGAGGTTTTATTGCCAGACTTACGGGTCAGAGTCTCTGCCCTGGCAACCCTTCCAAACCAGGCTCAGCCACCTGCCCTTGGGAAAGCCAAATAAAGAGCCAAAATATAGTAAAAAGTAGAACCAGGAAATGTAGTCAATATGCCCACACTGGAAAGAGGAGCGAGGAGAAAGATAGACCGGACACCGAGTCTATCCTGCAGGCCTTGGCATAAGGTTCAGGTTTAATAGAGGGCCTTAGCTGTTTGTAACTTGGCTCTCTCAGTGGAGATGTGGTCCTACCCATCACTGGCCCATCCTTGTCTGGGCCCCAGTCTCTCCTGCAAGGTGCTCCAAGGACGAGTAAGTCTCTTTCCAGGTTCATCCTCTGATTCACAATGGGTTTCAGCCTTCTTCACAGGGAAATTCCAGTTCCAAGTCCATTATTTCAATAATCTGATAGCCAAAGGGTGAGGCCCAGTGTCTCTCCAGAACATCCTAGTACCTCCCAGGCAAGCCGGTTACAGATCACCATCTTAGATATCATAACAAAGTCCAATTTTGATGTATAAAGGACATCCCTCACTATATATGGTCACATGTTTCATCTGTGTTGGCTGATATTAAATACACGAACTACTGTCTGCTTTCCTCAGAGCACTTTTGAAATTCATGCCCCCAAAGGTTTTTTGATTTCTAGAAAATGATTCCATCATCATTAATTGAAAACTGCCTTACCTTATTGCTTATCCCAAGAGATAAGAATGGCAGCCCGGACGAGCTCTCTGAAGCTACAATGCTTTCTTTCTTTCTAGACTATCACACTATGCACTCTTGGTGGAGTGGGAGTTCCTCATAGACTTGAGGGGAACGGGAGGGTCCTTACCATGTCCTTGGTGAGCATCTCACACTAGATGCTCTGCAGTCAGACACTGACTCCCGCGTGACAGCGGTAGGAGTCTTCCCTTTCAGGAGTATGTGATATTGAAGCTGTAGGGTAGTAGGAAGAGAGTGCCTGCTTAGTTAATGTGTATCCATCATACACGGTGTGTGCTGCTACTAGCCCCTGATAGCGTGCAGTCCATCCGCCTAGCGCCTGTATATAGAGTCAGCCATGAGATGTGAGGTCAGCCCCAGCTGTCGATGGGACCTGAGCAGCCTCTGGTATGGGATCTAATGTTTGTCTTAAGGAAATGAAGTGAAGCCTAGTAGAGTTGGACACTGGACATCTTCCTGTAGCTTCTGTATATGCTCTATGAGCAAAACACACACACACACACACACACACACACACACACACACACACGAGTGATTTTTAATTCTGCAAAGCGGGCTCTTGGCCCTCTGCAATACCCTGCAAAGTGGCCCTATCTGCAGGCCACAAAGGAGAAGCAGTGGCCTTGGTGTCTCTGAGTGCTCTCAGTAGGGCAGCTCATGTGAGTGCTGGCAGGAAGTGGAGAACTATCCTTATCTGTTTGGGAAGCTAAATGTGGGTAGACCAGATCCCCCAGGGAGGTCTGCCTTCAAGGAGAGGAAAGGGTGTCTATACGCCCTAGAGGTATCCAGTAGAGCCCACTGTAGGGAAGTGGGTAGCACATGGACACTCTGTGACTAGCCTGTGTGTTTAAGGCCTGGGGCCCGGGTAGGGAGGGGCTGTTTCTCAGGGAAGAGCAGACCGAATATAACCTATTTAAAAACAAGTCAACTGACTCCCTGGGGGATAGCCTCCAGAGGACAGGCTATACTCCAGTACAATTATTTGCAGTTTGGTAATTATACTGGAATATAATCTATCATTTTTCTTTCCCCCTCCCCCACCCCTCTCTCTCTCTCTCTCTCTCTCTCTCTCTCTCTCTCTCTCTCTCTCCTCCTTCTCCCCCTTTCCTCTGTCACTTGTGGCTATCCCCCTGCCTCAACCTCTCAGGTGGTGGTGCTGCAGACATGAGCCACCACACCTAGCCATTTCTCAGTCTGATCTTCCATTCTTTCAACATTGCAGTTGCTTATTTGATCTGACACAAAGCAAAAGTATTAATGCCTAACATGTACCACTGCTCAGGTCCACTTTACGTGCACCGTGTTCCCAGAAGCCTCCAGAGTCCTCCCCTGCTCTCTTTTTAACCGAGAAGCCCAAGTAGGCAGATGTTAAATACACATGTTCTGAAGAGAATAGAGGGGGCAGCCTGATTCCCAAGTCTGTGCTCCCCAGCCTTTGATCTTGATATGCTGTCCCAAGAAGCTCCGAAATCCTAGAAGGAAACCAGCATTATGGGGCTGGAGATTATTTTGTTTCAGCATGAGATAGAGCACAGGGCCTTGCACACACTAGACATGTGTCCCATGACTAAGCTGTATCCTCAGCTCACACAGGGCAAGAGGCTCAATTTTTATTCTACTGCAACACTGTCATACAGTGACACCTCACAAAAGCAAGAAGAGGCCAGTTTTTGAATGTTTGCTTTGAGCCAGACATTAATATTCTAAGACCTCACACTTCTAATGTGTGGGTCCGTGTGGGCTATTGCTGAAGTTATTAGGGCTCAGAGCCTGGATTCTGGCAGCCCTCATAGGCCACTGGTCCTTAGGCAATTAAATATACAAATTATGAAAAAAGGCAGCAAAAGAAGATGTATTCAGTGTGCCTACAGTGAGAGGCAGGTCAGAGAATTCCAATGGTCAGTCTCCCAGATGCCACCATGAGGCTTAGGCCAGGGTGATGCACAGCTGACTCTTCAAGGCCTAGTGGGGGCCCTGACCTTCATTGCCGGGACTCCAGTCTTTCCAGAAAGGCACTATGACAAGCTGCCGGAATTGTATGAGGTCTCTTCCTTGGGAGTTAGTGCACCCTCTGGTCAGCACTAGGCTTTAGCCTGTTTTTTCTCTCCCAGCATGAGATTCCTGGGGTGCGGGGTAGGGATTCCAATTCCTTGGGATGTATTGCCTCAGGAGTCTGATAGCTCAGGGGAGGGGCATGAGCGAATACTGTCTTAGAATATCTTCTTGTCCATCAGGATAGTTAGTTACAGGGTCACCCCCATAGAACCTAAAAGTACCCTGATTTCTCTGAGGTCCTTCAGCAAGTAAGACTGTAAGCAGAGTGTGACTACAGGCTCCCGAGTCCAGTCGGATTGTTCATTTTATTTTATTTCGTTTTGTTTTATGAGTGTGGGTGTTTTTGCTTGCATGTATGTCTGGCACCATCCACGTACAGTACCAGTAGAGGTCAGAACAGGGTGTGGGATCCTCTGGAACTGGAATTGCAGACAGTTATGAACTGCTGTGGAGTGCTGGGAACTGAATCCAGTTCCCCTAGAAGAGCAACCTAATAAATAGGACAAAATGGGGTGGAGGCAGGGGCCTCTGTGGTGGGACCGTGCCAAAGCATGCCACTGAGAAGTTATGCCATGCAGCAGATCTAGTGTAAGAGGCTTATTGGGGGAGGGGAGAGCCTAAGGTGTCCCTGAGTGCGGACATGAGGGAAGGACAGAGGTAGACAGATAAACAGGGAGAAAGGGTGGGAGAGATACATGAGAGAAGGCAGAGAGAGAAACAGAAAGGAGGAGAAGAGAGACACTAGGGCAGAGAGAGGTCTGGGGTGGCTGGGGGCCCTTTTATGCACAGGACATACCTGGGGCACCTGGCTGTGGCGGGTGATGACATAAGCAGCTGCTAGGCCCCTGAAAACAGGCCTGTGGAATCCCTGTTCGCTAACCCAGCCAGTGCCGAGCTGTCTCTCCAGCCCCGGCTATGCTTATTCTTGTCCTGTTTATTTTTTTTTGCATTTATTATTTTAATAATAATTTAACAATCAAGCTTTGAATTTGTCAACATAAAAACACAAGTTTCCCCTCACATGAAATAAAAGTTCATTGGAGCCCAATATGATTGGCCATGGATGAGACAGGAACATAGATTTAGGTTACCCCAAATTCCTGGTTCTAATGCAGAAGCAATTTAGTGAATTTTTTTATGGTAACAACAAAAATACTTATAAATCAAGATTTTTTTTAAAAAAATATATCGGTAGAAGCAGAGACAAGTTGTCACGATAAAAACAATCTCAGCTGTAGACATTAGTCGCCATCTGATGACATCATTAGCTTCTGGGCTGATGGAAGGTAATCATCTGCTAACTTAGTACAATCCAAAGGATTTTTATCTGCTTGTCACAGTGTGTTAGCTCCAACACAGATGCGGGCAAGGAATGGCTATCTAGGTGGCTAGCAATAGTCTAAGGTAAATTGTAATTAGTCTCTGGACCTGCAATATTCCAACTCCCCCTACCTCTCCCCTCCCACACTCCTACCCTATCCACCCCCATCCCCACTCTGTCAGCCAGTGAGCCTTTGCAGACACAGCTTCTTTCCAGGGAACTCTACCACGTGGATTTGCCCTGTAAAAGGCAGAGAGCCTAGGTCCCCATGCTCAGGAGCATTTCTGTAGAACGTGCACCCAGCAAGCTTTGCACGTGATTATGCACTCTTATTTACAAGTGCCACATTCTATTCTCTTTTAAATAGCGATTGAATATAGGTGCAAACCATCTATTGCCTAAGTTTCAACCAAAGGCTCTTGCTTTGGGAGAATATATGAGAGCATGCGTTAGCAGGGAAAATCAGGGCTCCTTTTCATGGGATCTTCACCTTACTAATATAGGAAGTTAAAACAGACGTAGCAGAAGCAAGGACCGTTTTGGAGGTTGGGAAAAAAGCAGGCTGACATTCTGGCAGGGGAGGGGAAGAATGAGAAGAGAAACCCATGCCCTATAAAGTCCATGAAAAGAACATGGTAAGAAGAAAAGCAAAACGGTGGATTCTTTTTCCAGTTAGAACTCAAAAAAGCAGCCAGGCTTAGCAGGGGAGGTCTGTAAGTGGCTGTGTCAGGAGAGGGGCATCTGGGACGCGAAAGTACATCATCTCATTAGAGGGATAATTATCCCTCCCAGCCCCTTAGCATGTCTTCAGGTGGATCAGCCTTCTTCAGTCTCTGACCAGCCTGACTGGCAGGCCCGGCCGGGTTAATTCTTAAAGGAGTAGAATGTAATGTTCGGATCTTCGGAGCACATCAGAATGTCATGTCTTCCCCCGGGGCCAGAGGTAGAGCTCAGATTCCATTCTTATGATTAGAAGGAAATAACTTTCCCTTAATAGGCCTCAACAAAGCCCTGGCACCTCTACCTTTTTCTTGGTGTTTTAAATCCTAAAGAAGACCAAAGCTAATGTTTCCCTTTAGAGTGTTACCAGGGAAACGAGAAGTCGTGTCCAGAGTGGGTCCAAACTCAATGGCTTCCAAAGCTGCTGCTATCTCTAACTCCACCACGTGGATTCGCCCTGGGCAGGGAGCCCAGGTCCCCACGCTCAGGAACATTACTGTAAAGCATACACCCAGCAAGCTTTGCATGTGGATACAATAATGTATTATCCATAGATACATGCATCTCTCATCCCTCACCTGAGAAGCTTCAGCTTGCAGGAAACGATGGTGAGCACAGAGACCACCAAGAGGCCGAGGTGCAGAGAATGAGAGACTGGAGAATTCTCGGCCTTAAGAGGAACACATGCGCTGTGCCACACCCTCCTTAAGAGGAACACGTGCGCTGTGCCACACCCTCCCCAAGGCGCAAGGATCATTTCAGAAGGTGTCATGGAAAGAGCTTGAGAGCCAGAGGCAGTGTATGACCACGAGGAAGCTGTCTTCTGGACACAGCACAGCAACTGCACAAACGAACTCACAATGGCTGAAGCAGCAAGCACAAAACCTCGGCCAGCTCAAGCCAGACCAAACCCCAGCATGGAGAGAGCAGCTGGGTATACCATCCCACCATGAGCCCTGGAGTTATTAGCAATTATTAGCTGCCAGGATAGGGAGAACACTGTCTCTAAGTGTAGCCCCGCCCCCGTTAGTTAACCCCTATCTAGCAGAACCACGCATCCAAGAGCATTTGGATAGCACTAGTTGATTTAGAAGCATGTATAAAAAGCAAAACAAGCAAAGGATACAAAGTTGGTGGGGTAGGGAAGGGGAGAGGAATATGATGTTGTATGAAACCCTCAAAGAGGTTTTTTTTTTTTTTTTTAAGAAATGTTGCATCGTCATACTGGAATTAAATCTTAAGGGGACTGGATCTGTAACCTCACAGAGCTCCGTTAGATAGAGAAGTTCTGGCTCCGCCGGTGCTGCTGAGTTCTACACGGCATGCTGTCGGGCCCTGCTAATTAAGGTCGAAGTCTACCATTGCCCAGACGGCTCTCTTGAGCTTAGTGCAAAACGGAGGGCTCCCTTCGCCTCCAGGGCTTCTCTTTCTCTGACCTTGTCTAGGGAACTCAGAACCCTCATCCTCTACCTACAGAATGTCATGTAGCCCTGGTGAGGATCCAGGTTCAGTTTGCTTTCTCCTGATAGGAACCTGTCCAGCAAACACCTGGAATTCCTAGGATTCCCCTCCATGCAAGCGAAGTGTTTCCAGGTACCCAGTGATACAAGGGCTACACTCACCCTAAAAACCCCTACCTCCTTTCCCCAAAACGATATAGCCCTTGATTCACCCTAATTAAAGTTCAGCCTCTCTGAAGCTGATCCCAGAGATAAGTCTGGTATTTCTGTCATATTCCTGGGCAGTCAGAAACCCTGTTAATCTGCTCAGCTCCCTTTGTCCTCATGGCCATCCCAGTGGCGGACACCGCCGTGTAAGGGAGAACCGCACATGTAATCTAAAAGCTTGACTAGATCTCACAGTGCGCATCTCACAATTGGGGAAGCCCGGGTGCCCTTCCTGCCGTAAACTGCACACACATGCCCACACACCAGCAGAACTTCCACACTGCTGTGTGATAGGTCCATATGTGTTTCTGATCACCCCTGAGCGAGCTAAGGGGTATGTTGCCAAGCGCTTTATATGTCTGACACCCTGGGCCCAGCCGCTGCAGCCTGCCCTTCCTCTCTTGCTCTGCTCGGTTCACGGTTCAGTCATTTGTGGGCTCCTTCCACTCAGAATGCTGTTTGCTTCAGGTGGTGGATGTCTGCGGGTGTTGCTTTACATTACTGCTGAGGCTGGCAGCACCAGGCTTGGCTTGCTGGATTCTGTTGAGTGGGGTTGGTAGGATGCTCGACCACCGTCTTCCCGCTCTGCGGTCTCCAACCCGTGCTCCCACTTACTCACGATAAGCATTCGCTCCTGCCTGTCTCTGTTTGCCTGATGCCCTCGATGCTCTCAGCTGTGTCATTCATGAGTTTGTGGTCAGTGGTATGTTAGGCAATGGCTCTGCCTCTGCTATGTCCGGGGTCAAGTCACTATTAGACACATGGAGGACAGGTTCCCCTTGGACAGCTATGCTTTCCTCTGTGGGTCCCTAGTCTTTCCACAAGCCAGCCTGGGATAGTCCTTCTGGCTCTGGTGGGGTTCCACAAGGGTGTGGAAGTGAGCACAGCCTCTAGCATGGACTGTTCTGGGAAGACGCTATGTAACTACACTCTGTCAGCCAAAGCAAGTCTCAGGACGGGCCTGGAGTCATGGAAAGACTGACAGCCCTACTGTGTGTGTGTGTGTGTGTGTGTGTGTGTGTGTGTGTGAACGCGCGCGTGTGCACATTCACACATGCATACGTTCACATGAGGACCAGAGGTTAGCCTCGGCTGTCATTCCTCAGGTACCATCCACCTGCTTAACCATTTTTAATTTATTATTATTAGTGTGTGGGCATCTTGCTTAGCGCAGCAACCCCAAATTCTGTCCATCTGGTGTCATAGCCTCCTGCTGACGGCTGACTGATGAAGCAGTCTCTCCTGTGCTGCCCTTTGGCTTCTATATGAGCTACACATACAGCGAAGTATTTGTCGCTGCAAGTCTGGCTTTTTGAATATGGGTCCCAGGGTTTCGAACCCAGGTCCTCATGCTTGCCAAGCAGGCACTTTTCAGACCGACCCATCTTTCCAGCCTGTGTTACAATGATCTCTGTGACTCCTTTCCTATATTACTACCTTTTACATTTAGTTGGGTTATATGGTAAAATATTTAAATTTCCTCATTTCCTTCTGTTTGCATGGTATGATTGTTTTCTTCATAGTTACCATGGGAATTAGTTAATATCCTAAGGTTATACTCCCTACTTTGGATTTATAGCAGTTTAAATACCAATAACATACAAAAAAAACAAACAAACAAAAACTATTCTGATCTTGTGTATTTCTGCTCATGGTCTTCTTAGTTGCAAAAAATCATGTTTTTAAACATTGTATCTCCAAAACAATAAACTAATGATTTTAAATAATGTATTAACCTCTTAAATGTTTTAGACAACAAAATATGGAGTTCATAAAACCAAACTTATAATAGTAGCTTTTAGATTAATAAGTACTTTTATTTTTTATTTTTATTAGATTTTTTTTAAATTTACATTTCCGATGCTATCCTCTTTGCTCATTTCCCCTCCTAAAAACCCCCTCCCCCTGCTCACCAACCCTCCCACTCTTGCTTCCCTGACCTGACATTCCCCTACACTGGGGCATGGAGCCTTCACAGGATCAAGGGCCTCTCCTCCCACTGATGTCCAATAAGGCCATCCTCTGCTACCCATGTAGCTGGAGTCATGGGTCCCTCCATGTGTACTCCTTGGTTGGTGGTTTAGTTCCTGGGAGCTCTGGGGGTACTGGGTGGCTCATATTGTTGTTCCTCCTATGGGGCTGCAAACCCTCTCAGCTCCTTGGGTCCTTTCTCTAGCTCCTCCACTGGGGACCCTGTGCTCAGTCCATTGGTTAGCTGTGAGCATCCACTTCTGTATTTGTCAGGCTCTGGCAGAGCCTCTCAGGAGACAGCTATACCAGGCTCTTGTCAGCAAGTACTTGTTGGCATCCACAATGGTGTCTGGGTTTGGTGACTGTATATGGGCTGGATCCTCAGGTGGGGCAGTCTCTGGACGGCCTTTCCTTCAGTCTCTGCTCCACACTTTGTCTCTCCTTCCATAGGTGTTTTGATCCCCCTTCTAAGAAGGACTTTAAAAAATAGATTATTGGGACAGTAAGATGGCTCACCAGGTAAAGGCACTTGCTGCCACACCTCAAGGCCTGAAGACATGAGTTTGAGACCCAAAAGTCATACAGGGGAGGGAGAGAAGCAAGTCCTGAAAGCTGTCCTCTGATTCCCACATGGGTGACGTTGCACATGCACATATACATACACTACACAGTCCATCCATTGGTCAATCAACAAACAATCTCATAGGTATCTTAAACCCCATAGAGAAAATGAGGAAAGCCATAGACTGGCTTGTCAGTAGCTGCAGCTTCTATAATCTCTGTGAGTTCCCAGAGTTTGCAGAGACGGGGTATCTCTATGTAGCCCTGGCTCTTCCGGAACCCACTCTGTAGACCAGGCTGGCCCTCGAGCTCACAGAGGTCCTCCTGCCTCTGCCTCCGAGTGCTGGGATTAAAGGCGTGTAAGGATATAGCAGCTATTTTTAGAGTTCCCTTTGGAATAGGAAAGACTGTCTGTCCACCGCACACTTTGCATGTGTGGGTTCTTATAGGTTTTTGCTTTGTTCTTGCTCTCTGAATCAGCATAACTATTACGTTCTAGCCTTCGGATCGTTTTTAACTATTTATGCATTTATACCCTCAGCCTCTCATACATGTATACAGCATATTTTGGATCTCCATCCTATCTGCCTCCCTCCCTCCAGCTTCCTGCTAACCCTCCACTCACCCCTCCCATTCCCGCATCCCCGCATCCGTCAGTCCTTCCCTGCCTATCCAGCCCGATTTGTAAATTCCTAAGGAGAAATCTGCTGATAATGTCACTGAGGATCTCTTGGGCGTGATGTCTTGCATGTGACTCCTTGTTTGCAAAATCCTCCGCTGCTGGCTGTGCGCACTTCGATCACGGTTTGTTTAGGTGCACCTCTCTTTAATCCACGTCTCCTGCCTCAGACGTCCCAGGGGCTCTTACTCTATCTTCGCTCTCCTCATTGTTCTTTGTTTTATGAAACTCAGTAGTCTCCTTACATCCTCTGTCTATTGACCTTTATTCCGCCTCCTCCGTCTTTTGTTTGTCTGCTGAGTTTTCTGCCTAAGCCATTATAATTTCCAACTCCGCACTTCCCCTTTTTTGTTTTATATTTAGGTTTTCCATCTCTATTGATATTTAAAACGGTTCAGAGGTTCTTTTCTTGGCAGTCCAACACTCTCCACCCCTTCCTTTGGTGTGTGTGCTATGTGTATGGTATGTGTGGTGTATCTGTGTGTGATGTGTGTTTGTCTGTGCGTGTAGTTTGTTTTTTGTGTATGTCTGTGTCTATGTGTGTGTGTGTCTGTGTATGTGCATGATGTGTGTATATGTTTGTGTCTGTGTGTCTGTATGTCTCTTGTGTATATATGTGTGTGTGTGTGGTATGTATGTGGTGTGTGTGTAGATTATGTGTGGAGTATGTATGTGTGTAGTATGTGACTATGTGTGATGTGTGTATGCGTCTGTGTATGTAGTATCTTTGTGTATGTCTGTGTCTCTGTGTCTGTATATCTGTGTCTATGTGTGTGTCTGTGTGTCTGCAAGTACATTTGTCTCTGTCTGTGTATGTCTCTGTCTGTGTATATCTCTGTCTGTGTATGTCTCTGTCTGTGTATGTATCTCTCTGTGTGTACCTGTGTGTGTGTGCTTTGTGTGTTTGTCTCTTTCTCTCTGTGTGTGTATATGTTTGCATATGTGTGTTCAGTGTGTGGAGGGGTTGTAGGACAGCTGTTCTCTCCTTCCACCTTATGGGTCTCAGGATAGGAACTCAGGTTGTCAGCCTCCGTAAAGGTGACTTTTTACCCTCTGAACCATCTCTCCTCACCTTTGCAGGTCTTTAAACATTTTTAAAACAATACTTGAAAGTTGTTGGCTAGTAACTCTCCTATTAGGTCTTTTTCAAGGATGGTTTCTATTTTTGTGTGTTTGTTCATGTAGTGTATGTGCGACTTGCATGCACACGTGTATAGGAGCACCCATGTACATACATGAAAGCCTGAGGACATCAGGTGTCCTGCTCTGTCACTCTCCACTCTATTCCTTCGACTCTTTCCCTGAGGGAAGCTAGGATGGCATCCAGCAAGATCCAGCAATCCTTGTCTCCACCCCCTTGCCCATATAACCACCCCACACTCACACTCACATACCCCCCTACACACACAGAGAGAGAAAGAGAGAGAGACAGAGAGAGAGAGAGAGAGAGAGAGAGAGAGAAGAGAGAGCATGTTGGGGTTATACACACATGTGGGCCATACCTGGCTTTTTACAGGGTTCTGTAGGTTCATACCCAGGCCCCTATGTTTGCTCCTAGCCTCCTCCTGAGTCCCCTCACCCCATTTAATGGACCAAATGTCCTTCTTTCTTCGTATGTCTATGATCTGTTGCTCAAGTGGACGTTTGAACGCTTTATCAATAGCAATCTGATAAACTCCAAATGAAATTCCACTTTCAGCCAAGCTTGGCTTCTCATTTTGTTTTGCCCCATGGATCACCTTTTTACCAAGGATCAGCCTGAGGAGAAATGTCACCTCAGATGCTATGGAAGCCTGCCTTTTCCTTGTGCATACCCATGGCTTCCTGGTCCTCTCTGCATATACCCTGCATTTAAGGCATGATTCCCAACAGGGAGAAAATGAAGCTGAAGTGGGTGGGGGTGGGTGGGGCATTAGGGCTTTAGCTCTCCCAGCAGCCACTGCGCTGAAGAGGAGGGGAGCAGCAGCCAGGGCCGCTGGCCCACAGAGCCCAGAGCTTCGCTTTGTGGGTTGCTGTCCACTCTGTCCACCCTGGCTGCTTCAGAACCTGGAGCGCAGATGCCTGCCGGGGAATAGCACTCCTGCTCTCAGGATTGAAGCCGACTGAGATGGGCTTTGCTTTCCTATCCAAACCTCCTGGAAGTTGCCAGGCTTCGGTAGCCTCACGCAGAGCATACAGAGGGGTGTAGTCAGTGCTCTGAGTAGTTCCGCCATGCCTCATACCATTCTCACCCAAGGCTGGACTTCCTCCAGCCACATGGTTTCCACCCTGACACATATGTGTGTGTCCTGGTGCCCAGCAAAGTATAGGCGGACTCTGCCTCATGTGATTGCGAAACATCTTTCTTAGGGGCCGGGGAGATGGTCCAGTGAAATAAGTGCCTGTCATCCAGGGATGATGATCACAACTCAAAATCTCAGACCCTGAGTGGGACGCTCGGCACCGTGGCATGTTCCTGCCCGTCCCTGAGCCGGAGAAGTGACAGCTAATCTAGGCACGCTGGGTTATTTGATTGATATATTTGGTTTTCCTCCTGTCACTATGCAACTGGGTCTTCTGTTGCTCCCAGCTTGCTGTCCCAGTCACAGATGGTATTTTGTGAACAGCGTCTTTGTGAAGTCCGTGGTGATGTCGGACAGAGGCACAGCGCCGTGCTGTCACCCACTGTGGCCCGAGAGTGCACTTAGTCATCTAAGGTCATCCACTCAGGTAGAGCCACGTCCTTGGCTCTAACGCTTATAAAAAGGGCGGCACAAAGAGCTGGGGTGGAGCAGAGTTTGGGCTTTATTAAAAGTAGAAAGACAGACTCCGGGCAGGGAGCAAGACTCACCTCAGAGCGTGCGTATGGGTTTCCCAGTGTCTTCATGGTGAGTGCGCGTGGACTTTGGGAGCTTCCGGAACTTCATTGCTTTACAGCAGGTGCTATAAGACTCTCCTGTCCTTTACTTCTCTACTTAGCCACTGGGGTCGTGCAGTGGCTTTGACGGAATCGTCATCTAATAGAGGAAACCAGGATAGGACGTGTCTTCCACTCTATCGGAGGCTTTGATGAGAGCCTTAGAAAAAAATGGGCTAAAGGCTTTAATCAAATGTTACTAGTTGTGTTGAAAACTTTGCCTCTCCGCTGGTAGGCGGCTTTATCCAGATTCCTGGGCAAGGCCGAGCCTTTCTCTCTCTCTTATTATTCCCCATAATAGTCCTGTCTGTCTACCCTGTGTCGGTAATATTCTTCCTTCATTAATCACCTGTTTGTGCATCAGGCTGAGGTTCAGGCTCTTGGCACACAAACATAAATGATGCATATGTGGTGTGTGTTCTGTAGGGGTTTGTTGAATGAATACGTGAGTGAGACAGGAAATCCAGTATTGCTCTGGAGGAATATTGGCAGAAGTTATAAGTCAATAATTTGTTTTCAGTTTCCGAAGGACAATGGGTGCATACACTGGAGATTCTGGGAACACCATGGGGACATTGGCTTTTTATACGACCAGTGCTCACATTCTTCATTCCAATTGCACATAGAAATGATGTCCTACCAGGTTCAGGCATGGATGATCTAAACCCTCTGTTTCTGTCTAAACAACTTGTACAGGGTTCTAGTCTTACTTGGTCTTCCCAGCTCTAATAGAATTCTCCAAGTCAGGCCCCACTGTTGTGTAACAGTTTTCTGATGTCCGCTTTCTTGGACTCTCTCACGGGTCTATAATGAAGCTATAATAGAAACCGTAGTTAAATGGGACAGGCCACTTATGTGACTGCATCCCTGTTAAATGTCAGGCAGGTACTGTGTGCAATGAGTGTTAATCAGTGCCTACAGCAAGCGACGAAACAGCCCTCTGCAAGGAAAATCCCTTCCAGAGATCCCAGATACAGCAAGCTAAGGTGTCAGGCAGCCGTCTTGCAAACCCCACCATGCAGGGGAACTGCTCCAAGTCTCCATGGTAACATTTGGAGCCCTGTATCACAGGCAGCTGTAGGTCCCACCATGGATCTGCTTTCCTTCCCAGATCCTAATCCTTGCTTCCTTGGCCTAGTCATGGTGGTAGCTTTCTCTAAAACCTGTTCCGTGGCTCACCTGGTCTGATGTGGCTCTTCACTCCAATGACAGGGAGGAAGCAGTGAAGGTGTCCCTGTGACCTGTCCTTTCGGGATAAGGCTCAGTTGGTTGAAGGCTTGCCTAGGGTGCAGGAAGCCATGGTCTCTATCCTCAGCATGCCATAAACAGACATGGTGCTGCATGCCTCTAACCCCAGCACTCAGGAAATAGAGGCTGGAAGGTCAGGAGTTCAAGGTCATCCACAGCCACGTAGCAAGTTGGATACCAGTCTAGGCTGAATGAGACCTCGTCTTTAAAGTAATTAATTTAGCAGAGAAGGTAGTGTCGTACTTTATCATGATCCAGGTGCTTGAGATGTGAAATGAGGGTCCTCATCGGAAAGGAACGAAACACAAATTCCAACTTCAAATGACTTTTCTCCCACCCTCTGCACCTGTATGTCCATGCACTAATTTGCCCCATAAGTCTGCAGCTTAATAGATATCCCTAAGCCTTTTTATAAACAGCCTGATGTTTGCATATGGCTTTTATGGCTGTCAAAGTGTTTACACACCTAATCCAGTTTGATCTTCATCTTGTGAGATATTCAGGGCAGGTGATAAGGATGTCATCTTACAGTCAAGCAAGCATCATATGTTAAGCCTTGGCTGAACTGCAGCCAGAGCTAAGATGTAGCTTTGCACTTCTGTAGGCAGCGTGCCTTCTGTTGCAGCAGGAACTGGCCCCGGAAGGACTCACGACTTCTGTGTTATCCGGGTCCTTTCATGTTAACTGTGTCATATTTAGCTGTAAACTTGTAGTAGATATTCAAAGATCTGAAAACATATCATGTGTGCGTATGTATGTATGTATATATCTATATAGTTGTGTGCACATTCCTGTGGGGGCTAGAGGTTGATGGAAGATCTGTTTATTTGCCCATTGACCTCCACCTTATTTTTTGAGACAGGGTCTGTCACACAGCCTAGAGCTCTCTGATTTGACTTGGCCAGACCGGCTGCTCACAGAGGCCCAGACATCTCCCTGTCTCTGCCCCCACCATTGCACGCCATTACCTACACACCCTTTTAAAACCTGCATTCTGAGCCATTAAATTCAGGTCCTTGTGACTGCACACAGTTTATCAATGGAAACTATCCCCCCCCCAGCCCCATCACACAGAATTTTGACTGCCCGCTAACTTACAGTTTTCCATGACATGCTATGATACGAATACATATGATTGTGCAGTAGTTATGCTAGGTGAAGGGACCTGTCCTGGGGTTTTATTTGCAGACAAGAAACAACATTGCCAGACAGTGGTGGCGCATGCTGTTAATCCCAGCACTTGGGAGGCAAAGGCAGGTGGATTTCTGAGTTCGAGGCCAGCCTGGTCTACAGAGTGAGTTCCAGGACAGCCAGGGCTACACAGAGAAACTCTGTCTCAAGAAAAAAAAGAAAAGAAAAGAAACAGCATGAACGTGATAACTCTTTTTTTTAAATCTACTTTACATCCTTCTATCTGCCCTGACTTTCCTCCTAGTCCCCCTCCATACATCCCCCTCTCCCCGTCCCTTTCTCTCACAACTCTTTTTTTTTATATTTATTTATTATATGTAAGTATACTGTAGCTGTCTTTAGATTCTTTTGCTTCTAGCTCCAGGCCCTCTCACTCGCTGTAGCTGTCTTCAGACACCCCAGAAGAGAGCATCAGATCTCATTACAGATGGTTGTGAGCCATCATGTGGTTGCTGGGATATGAACTCACAACCTTCAGAAGAGAGAGCAGTCGGTGCTCTTAACCCTGAGCCATCTCTCCAGCCCTCTCACAGCTCTTATAAAGACAAACATTTCATTGGGGCTGACTTACAGTTTCAAGGTTTTCATCCGTTATCATCATGGCAGGGCATGGCAGCATGCAGGCAGACATGGTGCTGGGGAAGGAGCTGAGAGTTCTACATCTTGATATACAGCTAGCAGAAGGAGACTGTGTGTCACACTGGGTATAGCCTGAACATAGGAGACCTCAAAACCTGCCTCCTCAGTGACACATTTGCTCCAAGGCCACACCTACTCCAGCAAGACCACACCTCCTAATCACTCCCTATGGGCCAAGCATTCAATCCCATGAGTCTATGGGACCATCCTTATTCAAACCACCAGAGGCTCTAACAGATGGTTGTCTTTAGAAATATTGCTAAAATATATGGCAATTATGAAACATTTAATTTTCTTCCCTTAATTCTAAGCAGTAGAAGCATAAGACACCCGCTGAGCAGGGAGCAGTGGGGAGTGATAGTATTAGTCTGCATTGTTACCTAGAAGCTGACGTTTCCCAACACGCTTTTCTTCTTTTTGTACTGGAGTAGTCATTTCTTTTTAATTGGTATCCTCTTGCCGTCCTCTCATGACAAGTAAACCTTCCGTTTGCTCCTGCAACTCCTTTTCCTCACCACCATGACCGCCATCTGCTAACAGGCATGTCCGGTGCTCCTCACCCATGAGCAAGTGTTTGTTTCCCCATGGGAAGTTAATCTAAAGCTGGAGTTTTGTGGTTAACGTTAGTCTGCATGTTAATAGAATTTTCTTAAAGAAACTATGTGAGCATGAAAAGCAGGGTGATGTATTTTAGAGAAGGCCTCCTGGCTTCGACTTTGAAAGAAAAGCTTTCGTGTCTGTTTTGCAGTTGGCTTTCCCCCATTATGAATGATAAATATACTTGGAGTGGGTTTTGTTTCATCTAATGGTTATCTCCACACAGCTGAGCAGACCGGCACACATGCGCCTACACGTAAGCCCTGGCCTGAGTGTGTCTTTTGTATGTCGTTATCAGCAAGTGTGTTTCCAGCAGGTTGAAATATATTTAGATCAAACAGGACTCCACTACAATCCATAAACTAAAACATATTTAATCTTAGCAGAATAGACTTGGCGGATCAGCTGCCTTTAAACATAAGCTTAAACAAAATGATGAGTCCATAATTATTTAATGTAAACTGAAGGAGGCTGAAGGGCCCTGTGGGGTCGATTATTTCCAAGTGCTTCAATGATTACACATTACAGACCGCCCTTCCTGTAAAACCCTATTCAGGTGGGAGGCTCGCTGCAGCGCCGTAAAGTACCTAAATGGTTCCAGACTAAAGAATCTGTTAGTTTTGTAGGTTTAACATCCTTGACACTTAATAGGATTTGGGATTCCGCTGCTGCAGCAGCCTTTATTGGATGACACTTTAATTGAATGCCTCAGAGTAAAATGAAATTAACAAAGACGGTATTAAATTATGGATGTTCCTTTTTTACCGTTTGGTGAAGAATTCTGCAGAGTTTCTTCCCTAATTATATTATTTTAAATTGATTGATATGAAAGAATAAACACACTATCTTTAGGACTAGGAGGTCTAGCACATCTGTTCCAAGAGGGTCTGGGTAGAATGGAGATGGAGTCTGATTTGGCCAGGAAGCAATTACATTAGGGCCAGAGTCACTTAAAAAGTGGCCTGTAATAAATCCCACTCTTAAGTGGGTGAGGGCCGGGCAGATCTGTCATACACAGTGCAGCTACCAGAATAGCAAATGACTTGAAAACAGATGGGAAACATAGCCCTAGTTGATATTGTTTGTGTGGTCATGATTTTATTCACAGTGCAGTGAAACTGTCACCCACAAAGTTTATTTCTTGAATGTGTATTGTGTTGAGTGTGGTATTTAGTCTGTAGTATTGGTTGTATGGTGTTGATTGTGTGGTTGGGTATGTGTTGGGTGTGTGATTTGAGTGTAGTGTTGCATATGTGGCATTGTGTGTGTGATGTTGAATGTGTGTTGTTAGGTGTGTTGTTAAGTATGTTGTTGGATATGTGATGTGGCTGGGTGTGTGTGGGAGTTGTGTGGTGTTGAGTGTAGTGTTGGGTGTGTGATGTTGGGTGTGTGTTATTGAGTATGTGTGTTGGGTGTGTGTTGTTGGGTTTATGTGCTGAGTGTATGGTTTTGAGTCTGTGGTATTGGGTATATTGCTGGGTATGTATTGTTGAGTGTGTTTTGGGGTATGTGGTTGGATTGTGTGCTTGGTGTGTAGTGTTGGGTATGTCTGTTAGGTGTGGGATGTTGAACGTGTGGTGTTGGGTATGTAGTGTTGAGTATGTTGTTGGGTATGTGTGTTGGGTGTGTGATGTTAAGTGTGTGGTATTGAATGTGCGTTGTTGGGTACCTGTGTTGAGTATATGGTGTTGAGTGTCTGTTGTTGGGTTTGTTATTAGGCGTGTAGTGTTGAGTGTATAGTTGAGTATATAGTGCTGAGTGTGTGATGTTGGTTGTATAGTGCTGAGTGTGTGATGTTGGATATATATAGTGTTAAATGTGGTGCTGGGTATATGTTTTGGGATATGCGGTATTGATTATGTTGTTGGGTGTGTGTTGTTGGATATCTAGTGTTGAGTATGTTGAGTGTGTGAGGCTGAGTATGTGAGCCTGTTGACCTGAGTGCAGATGTGTGTGCCCGTGGTGCCGAAGTTGCTGTCAGGTATCTTCCTGGATCACTCACCACTTCCTTTAGCAGGCAGAGTCTCACTGAAGTCAGAGTGCACAGCAGCTCGTCTAGCTGGACAGCAGGCGCAGGGGCTCTCTTGTCTCTGCCTACTGAGACTGGGACTGTAGGGGGCCACAGTGGCTGCCCAACTTGCGCATGGGTGGAGAGGATCTGAACCCCAGGCCTCACACCAGCACAGCGGGCACTTCAGCCACCGAGCCATCTCCTCAGTGCTCAGACTGGCCTGTGTGCTTAAAGCCAAGGACAGCACCATGAGGCTATCTGTGGCTACCTTGATTCCACCCCCAGCATGGGAGTAGAGTGTGCACGCACAAGCCAGATGTGGCCATGTACATGTGTGTAATCCCAGCACCCGGAAGTGCAGGCTGGAGGATCTAGAGCTCAAAGTCATCCCTTACGACCCGTACTACACAGTGAGTTCTAGCCCAGCCTGGGATAGAGGCCCTGGCTCTAAATACAGAAAGAAAATCAGGGGAAAAGTTAAGGAAAAAGTAAGTCAAGTCAAAAATGATTATATTTACACATCTGTGAGCAAAAAACAGTGATGTTTCTCTCTTCTTCTAATGTCATTTAAAACACTGGGATTGTACCAAAAATTTGACAGTAAAAGCATGTAACTAAAAGAAGCAGAAGGCAACCTGCTTAGGAGAAACGGAGAATGTAGGCAATGCTTTTTAAACAAATCAGTGTCTTCTAAACAGCCGGTTGGAGCAGATCCCAGGTAAGTAGCTGCTCAGTCTGGAGCAGCCTCGCCGCACCCGCCACAGGCAGAGCCGTTCAGCGGCTCTGAGTCTCTCTCACCTCACCGTGCAAAGCACACGCATGGTGAGCATGCCCCTGCAGTTTGGGGTTCAAGTCTTAAACTGTGGTCCCAAAATGGTCATGAATGTGGAACAAACACACAGAAAGAGAGGAGGTCACAGCTAATATGCCCAAGCGCCATCCTGTGTCTTCTCATTACCTTGGCACCTCATCAGTGGACTGAAGCATTTCGTAGCCTCTTGCCTCAATAAGAGTTATCTTATACACAAAGCACCCTACTCCTCACGACCCTCCCTTGCTCTCTCTCTCTCTCTCTCTCTCTCTCTCTCTCTCTCTCTCTCTTTCTCTCACTCTCTCTCTCTCTCTCTCTCTCTCTCTCTCTCTCTCTCTTTCTCTCTGATGAGTGTTTGTGTGTGTGCACACTCTTGCACACACACAGGTAGGGAGAGAGGAATTGGAGAGAGCTGGGCTGCTCCCCTGGCCCCCAGCCCCCTCCTCCCACACGAAGCCGTGACAGTTCTGCTTCAGAGCCCCACACAGTGTGTTTAAGCACCCAGCAACATAGACAAACGCAGAATAAGCACCGTCCTCCCCTTCCCTCCAGCCCGACTGATGGACAGGCCTCCCCTCCCATCTATCTTCTCGGGGCCGGCATAAACACTGTTTTAGCTCTCAGATTGCAAATGGGAAGTGTGAATATTCTTAACAGTGTGTTAGTTATCATTCTATCCTTTCAGCCCAGGATACTGAAGTCACTAAAATAAAAATAAAAAATAAAAAAATTAAAAAACCCCATGAGGAAAACTTTTCCCCACTAAAGTGTTGACCTAAATCTTTTCTTTATTCTGCTTCCTTTTAATTTTCTGGCATTGTTTGAGTGATAATGATAATTGACAAGATTCTTTCTTTTTTCTTTTTTCCTAAACAAAGCCATCGAAATTCTGATTAACTCAGAAAAGCACAGAGAAAATGCTTGTTTTCCTTCAGAAAGTCAAAGATGGCAGAGGCCAGAAACAGAGAAACTGATCATTTGGCGGAGTTGGGGGAAGGGGGTTGGGGAGGAGCTGTGCAGAGGAGAAAGGACTGCTGGCAGAAGCTCAGCGCAGCTCCAGGAAAGGAGCACTTGTTAGGGCATTTGATACAAAACTCTCTTTAAGGTCCCCCGAGTTCTGTATGCCAGGGATCCCCAGCGGAGTCCCTTTTAATAAACACCAACAATCGTTTCTGTTCTCGATGGCCCTTTTGTGCTTTCCTAGCCTGCTGCAGCACAGCCGTCTTTTCTTATCTCATGCTGCCCAGGTCACTGTGGTAGAGTTAGCGCAGATGCTAAGACCCCTCTGAAGTCTGCCCACGCGGCAGATGCCCCGTTTACACTGGGGGGGGCGTGGAAATCTCTGTGAAATACTTCATGAAAGCATCTCCAATGTGAGCGGTCGGCTCATCAAGGCCCTTCGGCCTCACACCGCCTGAGGTTTTCCGTTGGTATCAGTGCTCAGCTTCACGTGGAAGACATGAAAGCCAGGCTCAGCGAGTCCTTTGAGGAGAATGAAATTGGACGCAAGAGTTAGATGTTTAGAAGCCACCGGAAGCACAGGGAGATGGGGGGCACTGACGGAGTCAGTCAAGCTGCCCTTGATACTTCTGAGTGGTCACTGCTGCAGGTACCAGACATCCCTCCTCCTCCTCCTCCTCCTCCTCCTCCTCCTCCTCCTTCTTCTCTTCCTCCTCCTCCTCCTCCTCCTCCTCCTCTTCCTCCTCCTCCTTCTTCTCTTCCTCCTCCTCCTTCTCCTCCTCCTCCTGTTCCTCCTGTACCTGTGCCTCCCAGGAGAAATGGCAGAAAAGTGATTCTCCTTCTTTTCTAGCTGAGAAGCCCACATGTAAAACCCAAAAGGGAGGTGTGCTCTAGCTTCTCCAGGGTCCAGTGATCTACTGCACAGGGGACGGGGGAAACTGAGCGAGCTCTGCTGTGTTGCTCTCCCCATACCCCTAGCCCACCTGATATACACATTTTAGAAAGTAAAGGAAACTTACAAGGTTCAGAAACCTCCTAAAACTTAAAACATTCCCAAGAACCAGTCCCAAGGTTCAACAAACAGTAAACAATTTCTGGTGAGAGGATTCTTTCCTACTAACCAAAATATCTCCAAGTTACCCAGGGAGCCCCAGGGGTGAGGTCTTTGTAAGTCATCACCCATGCTGGGGTGGGCTTCTGGGTGAGGCAGCTCCCTGTAAGTCATCTATGCTCCTGGAAATAACCACTCACCCAGGGTCTTGTAAGTAGCTCAGAGAAAGTCACAGCTCACTGAGCTGGACATGGGTCAAAGAGCACCATGTGACACAGTGTCTCCAATGCCAGACTGCCAGACAGTGGTGATGGAGAGTGTTCCATGCTGCAGCCAGCAGCCTGAGGAGAGCTCTTCGACTATAGACCTCTACTTGGGTAAAGCTGGTTCTTGACTTCACCGCAGAGAAGAAGCTCATGATAAGCCAGTATGAGGCAGAGTTGGAAGTTACAAAGACGATATTTTAATATAAACTCTTGATAGATAGATAGATAGATAGATAGATAGATAGATAGATAGATAGTTTATATATAGAGTTCTATATGAGTTTATATATATGTGTGCGTGTGTGTGTGTGTGAGAGAGAGAAAGAGAAGGGAAGAGAAGAGAAGAGAAGAGAAGAGAAGAGAAGAGAAGAGAAGAGAAGAGAAGAGAAGAGAAGAGAAGAGAAGAGAAAAGAGAGGCACCTGTGAGGAGGGGCTTCTCAAAGAAAAACGCCACTTATTTATCTCTACAGAATCTCTATTACTGTTTTGGGGGCTTCTGATGTGACAACTCCAAGGGTTGCCGAGGAGCCTCACTGAGATGGCACAGCAGTGCACATGCATTGATTAGGATCGTGGCTGGGGAGGTGTTAACCCTAGATTGCAAACTTCAGAGGAGTTAAGATGTGTTTCAATACACAGAGTCAGGCTTTATGCCTGCCTAGTTTGTTGCCTCTAGTCAGCAACCATTAGAGCAAACACCACTGCTCAGACTGGAGCCCGTGATCCTCAGCCTTCGAAAGGCTTCAAAGAGACTCTGGAGGATGTGCTTTCTGAACTGTAAGGGCCGAGCAACAGCAGGCTGAAGCGATGTATCATCCACCCCGACTGACAACGCAACATTAACTTGACTGTCCTCTCCTCTTCTTCTCCTACCCCAGGCAAGTGACAGGCAGAGAACAGGAAGCTGAGCTGCAAGCACAAGGGGCCCAGCACAGGGGCGCCGCTCCCCTGACCTTGGTGGGGTGGACATGTTAAGAGAAGGAAGAGGGGCTGCTGACAAGGCACAGACCAGCTTCCCACATACCCAGGAAGGGCTCCCGAATGGGGCCAGCCACAAAAGCCCACGCTCAGCAACTGCAGGGGAGCGGAGGGGGTGGCGAGGTACGGACGGCTGTGTCTGCAGTTAGCAGGGAGACCCTCAGCTTGTTTTCTCTCACTTCTGTCTCTGTCTGTCTGTCTGTCTGTCTTTGTGTATGTGTGTATGTCTCTGTCTTGCTCTGTGTGTCTCTGTCTTTGTCTCTATTTTTCTCTCTCTCTATTTCTCTCTCTCTCTCTGTGTGTGTGTGTGTGTGTGTGTGTGTGTGTATGTGTGTGTGTGTGAGAGAGAGAGTGTCTCTCTGTCTGTGTATATGTATCTGTCTCAGTGTGTTTCTCTCTCTCTCTCTCTCTCTCTCTCTCTCTCTCTCTCTCTCTCTGTGTGTGTGTGTGTGTGTGTGTGTGTGTGTGTGTGTGTGTGTTTACATGCCTTCCACCTTGTTTTGAGACAGGGTCTCACTACTGGCCCATACACTACACTGTCCCACAAACTTCAGGAGACCCTCCTGTCTCTGCTCACATAGATTGCACTGAGATTACAGATACACACCGCTGCGACTGGCTTTATGTGGGTTCCAGGGATGCAAACTCAGACTGGATACTTGCGCACTCTCACGTGACTCTGGGCTGTGTCAAGGTGACAGAGCTAACCTGAGCACATGGTAATCCCATTAACCACCAACCTCTCTCCCCAGCCAACTGCCAGCACATTCCCTACCCACTCCCGTGCGTACTATCAACCAGGTATTCTTGCCACCTTCTGGAAGCCGCAGTTATCCTGTATAATAGATGGTTCTGGAGGGAAAACTTGAAGATACTTCTGGTTGTCGGTCAGGAAGACTGACATAAAGGTATCTCATTGCAGGGATCAAACATGCGGTGTCGATTTCATAATGGTTACAGCTAAAATAGCAGAAGGAACTAGCCGGATCAGTGGCTACAGGACTCCGCTTCCTTCTCTTGTTTGTTGATGCAGACCTGGTGACATCCCCTCAGAGACAGGCACAGCCACATGAAGAAGTGTAGTCAGGCAGCAGCTGCAGACGCTGGGAAGTGGGCGGTAACTGTGCTAGGGTACAGAATTGGGGGGGCTCCAGAGCGGCCACTCCTGAAGCGAGGTGTCTGCTGGGACACACTGCCACTGCCCACAGTGGGCCATGGGAAAGCCCTGCTCACTCCATCCCCTGTATCTTCAGCCTTCACGGACAGTCTTTGAGAGGACTTGCGGCCAGCTCCTCAGCTAAGCCTGGAGTACGTGTGGGTGGGTGAATGGCCGCACTGAGACCAACGCCTGATCAAGAGATTAAAACTGTGAAGGTGATGGTCACTTCGGAGTGGACCTGGGCAAGGAGCGGCTGAGATGTTTTAAAGTACACAGAAATTGTCTGGACAGTGGTCAAAAGAGCTTTGACTCTGGAGCCCCCGTACTTGGTATCACACACAGCTCTGCTCTTACTGTGTGACCTTCAGCAAGTTGCTTGTCCTCTCTGTGCCTCTGTTTCCTCATCTGCAAAATAGGTCTTATACTGCCCAGCTCCTAGGGTGTGTGAAGTTTGTTTCAGGGTTGTAAAGCCCTTAGAATAGTGTCTGCTTGTAGTAAATAGGTACCGGGGATGTGAAACTCCCTGGCCTGTGGCATATCCCTTTAAGGGTGAGCTTAAGTGCAAACCCTGGTTAGGTGAGTGAGTGAGTGAGTGAGTGAGTGAGTGAGTGAGTGAGTGAGTGCCCAGGGTGCGAGGTTCCCCTGCCAGGTGGGCCTTCTTCAGTGAGTGCAGACTGCTGTGAATGCTGTAGCTGTGGGGACTGAGGTTTTACAAGGGCACCCAGGTCCTGCGAACCAGGTGTCATGGTGTGTGCATGAGGAAAGACAGATGTCTCAGCAGCTGCTCTTCTGGGCTCCCCTAGGCCTTGACAGCTCAGCACAGCACGTCGGCCCGGCTCCAGGAGGAAGAGCTTGTTCACTGGGTTCCTTCCTGGCTTCATTTCTGCCTGTGGGTCCTCGTTCTTTCCGCACACACAGGCCTAGCGACTCTGCTGACCACTCCCCCACTAGCTTCCTTTTCTTGCTGCTGTGAGCAAACAGCTGAGGTGTGCAGCTCAAGGATGGAGGGGCTTAGTGTGGTTGTGGGTCCGGGGTACAGTCTGTCATGGTGGAGGAGTCACGGTAGCAGGAGCGGAGCACCTGCTTGACCAGTGCAGGAAGCAGAGAGAGATGAAGGCTGGTGATAGGCTCCTCCTCCTCCTCCTCTTCCTCCTCTTCCTCCTCTTCCTCCTCCTCTTCTTCCTTCTCCTCCTCCTCCTCTTCTTCTTCTTTCTCCTCCTCCTCTTCCTCCTCCTCCTCTTCCTCCTCCTCCTTTCTTCCTCCTCTTCCTCCTCCTCCTCTTCCTCCTCCTCCTCTTCCTCCTCCTCTTCCTCCTCCTCCTCTTCCTCCTCCTCCTCCTCTTCCTCCTCCTCTTCTTCCTTCTCCTCCTCCTCCTCCTCTTCTTCTTCTTTCTCCTCCTCCTTCTTCCCTCCTCCTTTTCTCTTCCCTCCCCCTCCCCGTCCTCCTCCTCTCCTCTCCTCCTCCTCCTCTTCTTTTTTGCAGTGCAGGCCCCCAACTCAGGAAGGGTGTCACTGCACAGGAAGAATCTTCCCACCTCAGTCAATTTAATCTAGATAGATAGCCACTCACAACCATGCCTACAGGCTTATCTCCTCTGATTCTGGATACTGTCGATATGCCAGTCAATATCACCCTTCACACTCCCCTTGGTGGGGAAATTATGGAAGGCAGGTGTCTTAGCCAGGGTTTCTATTCCTGCACAAAACATCATGACCAAGAAGCAAGTTGTGGAGGAAAGGGTTTATTCATCTTACACTCCCACACTGCTGTTCATCACCAAAGGAGGTCAGGACTGGAACTCACACAGGGCAGAGTGGATGCAGAAGCTATGGAGGAATGCTGCTTACTGGCTTACTTCTCCTGGCTGGCTTCCCCTGGCTGGCTTCCCCTAGCTTGCTTTCTTATAGAACCCAGGACTACCAGCCCAGGGATGGCACCACCCACAATGAGGTGGGCCCTCCCTCCTTGATCAGTAATTGAGAAGATGCCTTACAGCTGGATCTCAAGTAGGCATTTCCTCAAGAGAGGCTCCTTTCTCTGTGATACCGCCAGCTTGTGTCAAGTTGACACACAAAACCAGCCAGTACGCCAAGGCCCTTTTAGCTGTTGAAGCCTCCAGCTCCCTGATATGGAAGGGGAGCAGGTAAGGGAACTTGACCTGAGTTCAAGTTGGGCCCTGGGTGTATATGCAGCCTGCAGAGATAGATCAGAGCTTCTCAGTCTTGCATTGCTTTGGAACTTGCATGGGCCTTAAAAATGGGTCTTGTGGAACTCAGGGGCTCTAGCCTGGTCTGTGCACCCATAGCCATGCTGTATAACATCCTATCTGCTGCTGCCTCAGGCATGGCGTGTCTCCACAGATATGAGCCAGGTGCCTTTAGTCCTTTCCTTTCTTCCATATCTCTTTTTTAGGCCACTTTAGAGAATAGAGAGAGTAAATGCATAGCTTCCTTATAAGGGTGTATACTTCTGAGGATAAGTGTGTGTGTCATACACAGGTGACTTTCACTGTGCCTTTGCCCAAGTGGGCTCAGTGTAGAACTAGCTCATGGTGTGAAATGATGAATGGCATGGGCCTTCAGTCTCTTCCCTAACTCTACCGCTTGAGTGGGTCACTCCACACCAGAAGTCTAGCTGGTTCCTTCTCCTCTGCTTCTTCTATACCTGTTCACACATTCATCCATCTACCCATATCTCCATGCATGCATGCATTCACCCATCCATCCATCCATCCATCCATCTACCCACCCATCTACCCGTCCACTCATCCACCTGTCGTCCACCCACTCACTGCTCATCCATCCACTGGTCCATCCTCCCACTCACCAGATGCCTCCTTGGTCTCCTCTGCGTGTCTCAATCTACAGCTCATATACTCAGCAGCAAGAGCACTTAATGGCCCCTGCTGACCTTTATTCATCGAAACCCCTCCCAGTATATCCTCTCGCCTAACATTTTACCATGGAAAGCCTAATGAATGCATCTATTTGCAGTTTGGAACAATTAAATGCTAACACTGTAGTTGCCAAAGCCGTTCATTAAAAGAGAAGGAAAAGACCCACATCACAGCAGTAGTAAGAATTACGTGGGAGGAGAAAGATCTCTAGACTCCCAGAAATGGGACTACAACAAAATTGGGATCAAAAACGAGGGACTCAGTGTTATAAATATCTACCTTAGAAAAATCTGTGTTTTCATACGACAGTTACAATTTAAATATTTTGGGTTTTGTCTATAAAAGACGGATGTGCTTTTAAGTTTAAGGCAGACTTCCAAAACTCAACAGGTCTTTAAGAGATTCCTTTGCTTAGTTCTGTGTCTTCTTGCGTTCCTATAAAAACAATGCAGTCACTGGTAGTGTAATTGGCTACATGGGATTGTGCCTGGACAGCAGGCTGTGTTGAGAGGTCTTCGCATCCATGAAGAAAAGCTTGCTCTGTGGTTGAAGTATGTGCCACTGATTATCTTAGAATGCACTGATGGTTGTCTTCCTTGTAAAGCTATCCCTACACCACAGACTTCAGGTTTCCTTAGTACAGAGGTTCAAGTTGACCCCTGAGCTCTGTCCATTCTGGGTTTCGATTCGTCTTGTCCTACAGCCAGTCAGTAGCTGGGCCATCTTGTTCTGTCTCTATATTTGATGAGCTACAGGCTGTGTAGTTTATAACCTCTCATTCCTTTGCCACTTAGAGAGCCATTAGCAGCAAGGGTTAAATTATAAGTGGTGTGTTGGCTTCTGAATATAGAATTCTTTAATGGCTGCACAATATTCAGGGTCTTGTAAAGGAGATAGAAAAGATAGCAAGATGTGAACAGCATTCCTTCCTTCCTCCCTCCCTTCCTTCCTTCCTTCCTTCCTTCCTTCCTTCCTTCCTTCCATTCTAACTTTTTCTTCCCTCCTTCCCTCTCTCTTTACCTCCCTCCATCTCCCTCCTGCCCTCCCTCCCTTCCTTCTTCTATGGGAAGCCACAGTTCTTTTTTTAAAGTACCTTTTATTTATCCTTGTGTGTGTACAATGTTATATTAATGGATGCCCCCACATACACACACAGAGAGACACTGTTACAGACTACATCAAGCCCTCTACTTGACACTGTGTAGTTGCCAACCTCCTCACGGCTCCTAGCAACTCTGGAAGGCATCACTTCTCTTTCCCTAAATGCATGTTGGGACCTGGATGAGGTCAAGCAGCTTACTCGAGGCTAGTACACAACTGACTGACTCCAGGCTCTTCCTACCATCTCAACCCATGCCAGCACACCAGAGGAAGTACGTAAGTGGGACCCTTCTGCCCTGTATCCGACTTGGATGGGAGAGCATCTGTGATTGTGACCTGTTCTTCAAATGTGTCAGGCAGCTCTCTGTACTTCCTGTTATAGCAACAGTGGGCTCGAGCCTGACTCAAGACTTGTAGATGATTTGGGGCTTTATTCCAGAGAGAGACAAATACAATAAGCAGAGAGCTTCTTGAGAAGCCGAAGCTGAGTGGCAGGGGGCTGGTAACTTTAAAGAGAACAGGACAGGGAACTGAGGAATCGCTCAGTGATAGAGTGCTCGTGCAAACATGAGGACCTGAGGCTTATCCTTAGAACTCATGTGAAAGACCAGGTGTTATGGTGCATGCTTCTAACCCAAGCACTGGGGAAGCAGAGGCAGAAGGATCTCTGAGCTGGCCAGCCAGCCTAGCCTAATCCATACATTCCAGGACAGTGAGAGGCTGTCTCAGACAGATTGATGACACCTGAAGAACAACATCAGAGATTGTCCCCTGCCTTCCACATCCATATGTACATGGGTATGTAACACACACTACCCCCATGCACGCACTGCACACACACACACACACACGCACAGCACAGCAGAGAGATTGGCTGAGCTGTGAATTTTCTTCCACCCCTCACTATAGCTGGTGGTAAAGTGTCAGCCTTACAGTCAACGTGGTCCTCTTTGTCTTATCTCCCACGAACAGCTCAAGCACGTTAAACTGGAACGTGTGCCAGTGATAGCTACACATGACATTAGATTTGTGGGCTGACATATGACTTAAAGCACACACAGTCTGAAATCTTGGTCTGAAAAGCAGCTGGCATTCTCCACATACTGTATAGCACTATCTTATCAGTGGTTCTCAACCTGTGGGTCACGACCCCTTTAGGGAGGACTGCATATCAGATGTTTACATTACAGTTCATAACAGTAGCAAAATTATAGTTATGAGGGAACAATGAAAATGATTTTACGGTTGGGAGTCAGCACAGCCTGAGGACGTGTATCAAAGGGTCTCAGCTTTGGGAGGTTGAGAAGCACTGCCTTAGCGTCTCAGGGACGGGCATGTACCCATTGGTATTCTTCCTGGAGCCAAGTAGTAAAATCTGTGAAATTGACTGATTACACTCAGAATAACATGAGCGAGGGCAATAAATCTAAACTCTAGCTCTCATAAAACGGGTTTCTGGGAAGGTCATGATTCATGATCAGGTGCGCACCAGATATCACTACAGCCAAGAAGTGAAATTCATAACCTCTGGCTTCCAAACTCTCCTGGAGCCCTGAATTTTCTCCAGGCTTTCTTGTGTCATCGACACTCTTGATCTGCTGTGTGTGCGTGTGCGTGTGCGTGTGCGTGTGCGTGTGCGTGTGCGTGTGCGTGTGCGTGTGTGTGTGTGTGTGTGTGTGTGTGTGTAAGGTAGCTGAATGGCATGTTGAAAAGGAGGAGACTGTGGCTTGGCGCCAGTTCAGTCAGTAAAGTATTTGCAAACATGAGGAAGTGAGTTCTGCCTTGCAGGACCTGTGAAGGAACAAAGCAGGGTGTGATGGCCTGCACTTGAACTTCCAGCGCTGGGGAGGTGGAAACAGGAGGATTCCTGGCACTAGAGCTAGAGCCAGCCAGGATAGCATACCTAGTGGGCTCTGGGCCACTGAGAGACCCTGTCTCCAAAACAAGCTGGAAAGTTCCTGAGAAATGGCAGTCTTGGTCACAAATCTGGCTTTCACACTTACATGAGTATGTGCACCTACACACACACACACACACACACACACACACACACACACACACAGAGAGAGAGAGAGAGAGAGAGAGAGAGAGAGAGAGAGAGAGAGAGATTAGCAGACAGGTTCAGAGTAGCCACTGGCAGGAGCAGGTATAATGATAACCAGAAAAGGAACGCATGATTAAGGGAGAGAGAAATGACTACATGCAGGAAAGGGAGCACGAGCAGTGAGAAGATCAGCCATGGCTGTCTGGAGGTTAGAGCTGCCCCCCCCCCGGATGACAGGGGCTGGACGATGGTAGCTGGAGAAGGACAGGTGGCCACGGCTGTGAAGAGGACTCGCTTGAGGTGACAGAGATGTGTGCGGCTTCAGCAGGAGCGCCTGGGGCTCCCTTCCCAGCCGCCAGCTGTTTCTAGACATGGGCCAGGGTTCACACTTCCTGGCCCCTTCCCTTCTGTGGCCCCCCACTCCTCACCCAGGATTGGTCTTTGGGTCTCGCCTTCAATGACTGCCCAGCTTTACCCCTGCAGCACACTTGCCGTGCTCCCCTGGGCATGGGCTCTGCGTGTGACAACAAACACTTGTCCACTTTCCTTCTCAGGGAAGCAATGTGGAGTCCTTAAGTTAGACATGAGTTTCTGCCTGTTTTGTACATTTTTGCCAAGTTCCCTCTCAGTTGCTCGTTCCCTTAAAATAGGCTGTAGTTGTAAATGTAGTAATTCTTGATCGCTCCCTCTATTATTTATTGGTTTCTACATCTAGAAAAAAAAGAGTGAGATTCCATTAAGTGATTAGATACACGAGTGACTAAATTTCACTTTTGTTGGGTTCAATTTTTAAAGTTTAATGCCTTCAACATATATTCCCACATGCTATAATTTTAAGTATTTAGGAAGGTCATCAAAGATACATATATTTTAAAATTTTTTATATTTTTATTTATTTTTGTTTATATGTGCATATATTTTGTAAATATGTGTATATCCCTACTGAGAGATGGGGAGACAGAGTTTCTGGAAGTCCCTGGGTCAACTGCCCAGAGTACACAACAGCAAACAAGAGAGAGCCTACCTAACACAAGGCAGACAGGGAGGACCAGTATCTATGGTCATCCTCTGACCTCCAGAGAGGCTGAGGCAGGAGAATCATTGTGAGTTTGAGGCCAACTTGGGCTACAAAGTGAGGTCTAAGATAGCCTAGGCAACAGACAAAGGGTATCTCCAATTCTGTGAGTGTTGTGATTTATGGCCCATGGCCGTAATTTCTTCTATTGGAATTTTATGTTGTGTGGAGTGTGATATAAGGACCTAGCTTTTCTTAAAGCAATATTTCTTTGCTGTTCCTTGAGTCGGCCATTTGAACTCTGACTCAAAGCTCCTTCTCCTTTACTGTAGCATTTACTGTATTAGTATTTACTAATTAGTAAATACTGTGTAGTATTCACTGTAGGAACTGCCCACAGAGTGTGGTCTATCTGGATCTCCTCTGTTGTAACAATGCTTTAATGCAAATCATCTTAATGCTTTTCCATGTTGAAAGAATTTGAAACTTAACAAGAAGTGCACAAGAATTCTGGTTTTCCCTTTACCCCAGCTCTGCTGATAAAATGGTCCTGCACCATGAATCCCTCACCAAAGTAAGAGTGTACATGAGCACAACCATGGCTCCCTCACCAAAGAGTGCACAAGTGTAACTGTGGATCCCTCACCAAAGTAAGAGTGCACAAATGTAACTGTGGCTCCCTCACCAAAGTAAGAGTGCATAGGAGCACAACAGTGGCTTACTCTTCAGAGGACATGTATCAGAACAACATAGAGACTTCAGCCCGGCTTCTGCTCCAGCATCCCATCTGGGATCCAGTGTTGCAGTCCCACACCTTCTCGGACTCCCCTAATGTGGGAACAGTTATTCGGAATATGCTTATTGTTTGTGATCTTGACATGCTTGAACATTATTAAACAGTGTGTGTGTGTGTGTGTGTGTGTGTGTGTGTGTGTGTCTGTGTGTGTCTGTGTATGTCTGCATGGTAACCTGTATGCATATGTGCATGCAGTCCAGAGGTCGACAGAGTGTCTTCTTCAATTGCTTTATATATATATATATATATATATATATATATATATATATATATATATATATATATATATTGGTTCTTGGTTTTTCCAGACAGGGTTTCTTTGTGTAGCCCTGGCTGTCCTGGAACTCACTCTGTAGACCAGGCTGACCTCGAACTCAGAAATCCGCCTGCTTCTGCCTCCCAAGTGCTGGGATTACAGGCATGGACCACCACTGCCCGGCACTTACTATATTTTTAAAAGCAGGTTTGTTTTGTTTTGTTTTGTTTTGTTTTGTTTTGTTTTGTTTTGTTTTGTTTTGTTTTGTTTTTGGTTATGGGTGTGCATGAGTGCAGCGCCCATGAAGGCCAGAAGAGGGAATCTGGTCCTCTGGAGTCAGAGGGAGCTGTGAGCTTCCTGGCATGGATACTTGGAACAATCCTCCAGTCTACTGCAAGAGCAGTGATGTGCTCTTCACTGCCAAGCCATCCCTCCACCCCCACCCCCACTTTGTGTTTTGAGGTGGGGTCTCTCACTTCACCAGGATGTCCCTGATTCACCTAGGCCACTGAGCACTGAGCACCAGCATTTACCCAAAATATCTTTATTGTTTAAATCCCCTATGCTAATTTTATTCTTCTGCTTATTCTGCTGAGAGTGACTATGTGGGCTTCCCGGTCATTTCCCCATTTCCCCATTCAGCTGAATTCATTAGTTAGAATTCTCCTGTTAGGGAAATTAATACAGCCAGGCAGTGGTGGCCCACGCCCTTAATCTTAGGACCCAGGAGGCAGAGGCAGGCAGATCTCCGAGTTCCAGGCCAGCCTGGTTCTGCAGATCAAGTTCCAGGACAGCCAGGGCTACACAGAGAAACCCTGTCTGAAAAAAAAAAAAAAGCATTAGTTCCTTCTTCTTCAGTCATTTATCATTTGATTTATACTCATAAAGATGTGGATTTTATCTCGTGAGGACAGGTCTCCCTGTACTTACTTTCTTTTTCACAACAGTCTTGGAGCTTTTAGTGCTTATTAATTCTTTTCAAAATATTTATGTTCCATTTCCAGAAAGTTCACTTGGGGTTCAATTTAGACTCTTGCTGAATTCCGCAACTAAATTTAGAAAGAAGGAATGTCTTTGTGTATGTATATGTGTCTCTGTGTGTGTACCTGAGTGTGTATGCGTGCTGTGTGTGTGTTCATGTGAGTGTGTGTATGTGTGTGTTCATGTGTGTATGTGAATGTTCGTGTATGAGTGTGTGTGCAAGTGAGTGTGTGTGTGTGTGTGTGTGTGTGTGTGTGTGTGTACTTATGCTCCTGTGGGTGCTCATTCATATGACCTCAGAGGCCAGAGCAGGCTATCAGGTATCTTTCCTTACCACTCTCTGCCTTATTATTGCCTTGAGATAAGGTCTCTGATTGAACCAGAAGCTGGTCATTTCTGTTAGGCTGTCTGGCCAATGGGCTCCGCCGTCTACCTCTCTTTACCTCTCAATGCTAGATTTTCAGGTATTTGCACTGATGCTCGGCTCTTTATGTGGGTGCTGGGGATTTGAACTCAGGTCCTTGTGCTTGCAAGCCAAACTTTCTTATCCACTGAGCCATCTCCCACCCCTGAGTGCCATGCTCTTACTCTCCTTTTAACGCGTGGCAGCCTGGACCTCTTCCCGTTGTTCTCCGGAGACCCCTTTGTCTCTTCTGTCTTACAGGAGTGCGTGACTGTGTTAGACACCATTCATTCCGTAGTTGGCATGTGTGGGCCTGCAATCTCTCTTTCCCGTTGCCTGAGTTTACAAGCTCTTCGAAAGCTATAAACAAGATTATATGCTTGGGCACACGCGTAAAAATTTACTGACTAAATTACTATGACAAATACTTGGGAGGGGTGCTCTATTTTTTTCTGATTTAGTCTGCATCTTTTTTTTTTTTTCTTCTCCTTCTGGGCCAAGCCCCAGCTTTTTGTCTCCGTTGGATGCAACAGTATACCTTCGCGGCCTATGGAACCACGTGGGTCCCGGCTATGGCGATAACCCCTCAGGTACGCACGATCAGCACAGGGCGTTTTGTTTACACAATAGCAGGAGCGTGTGTTGGCTCCCATGCCAGCTTCTCTCCTGCTGGTTTCTGTGTGGTGGGCGCTCTGCTCTAGATTCCGGAATGCTGTATTTGGAAGATTCCAGCTTCTGTGTCAGATGTGTTGACAGGACATGACAATTCTGTTTGCTTCATGTTGAAAGAACCCCCTTCTTCTGCCAAGTTTTAGCCAACTTAGTGTTTGAATAATGACATATGTGTGTCCTCATTCCTGAATCCCAATAATGAGAATTTCTTGCCACTTTCCTCTCCGCTACTTTAGTAGCTGCTTTTATTTTGCCTTAAGTAAAGTACTGTTTCCTCTGCCATCGTAAACCAAATGACTCTCGAGTGCACAATGTCGGGTTTCCCTGAGTCGCCCTGCATGCTTACTTTATCCTTACATCAGAGGAGGCTGCAGAGACCTCTCAGTCAGTCAAGGGCTTAGTCCTGTGAGTATGACCGCCTGCTTTCACCTCACAGGGCCCACATTTAAACAAGGAGAAAGCAGGCTATGGTGGCAGGCCCTTGTAATTTTAGCACTGGGCAGGCAGAGACAGGTGGATCACTGGGAGTGACTGACCAACCAGCCTAGCTTGTATAGTGAGCTCCAGGCCAGGAGCGACCATGTCTGAAGAAAAATAAGTCAGGGAACACCCAATGAATTATGGTACATTGTCTTGTCTCCATATGCACTCACATGGACATGCAGAGAGACAGGGAGAGAGACATACACAGAGAGACAGACAGACAGACAGACAGACAGACAGACAGACAGACACACACACACACACACACACACACACACGCACGCACGCACACACACACACATGCATGCACACACACATGCACACACGAGCACCCGCACACTCCCACGACAGGCAGGATCTTTTGTTCCCTCAGGGTGTCTTACTCTGACCTGCAGAAGCCGGGCATGGGGACATCCGGGCGCACACGTGTGCAGGTGGCAGCGTCCCACTTTGTTCCTGGCCCAGCAGAGTTGTTCTGAGCCAGATCCTTGGCTTCTGGCTGGCCTCACTTCTCCTCTCTCACCGTGACAACCTCTTGTCCCTCTCTTCCTAGCAGAAGGGCCCCAACCTCAGACGTCTGCACCATGAAGTGTAGCTTTTAGCAAAGCGTTTTAACTTCTTAACACATTGCGAAGTACAGTTAAAACAGCCAGGGCCAGAGGACAGTTTGAGTGGAGAGAGCCATAGGTGCTGATGCTAAGATAAGACTCTGCCACTATTTTCTCTCTTTTCTTAAACAACAAGAACAACAACATCCCAAATAGATTTGCCTGTGTGTACGTCTGTGTACCACCCATATGCCTGGTGCCATCAGAGGCCAGAAAAGGGCATTGGGTTTCCTGGGACTGGATTTACAGATGATGATGGGCCCATATTAGGTGCTCAGAATTGAATCTGGGTCCTCTAAAACAACAGCCTGTGCTCTTAACTGCTAAGCCATCTCTCTAGCCCCACCCCCTTTTAGACAAGGTCTCATGTGGCCCAGACTGGCCTGCAGTCTGCTCTATAGCTGAGCATGGCATGAAACTCCTGATCCTCCTGTCCCTGTGCTGGCATCCCAGACTTGCACTGTCCCACCCAGCCCTGCTCCGCTTTCGGACAACTGTGCATGACCTCCGTTCTTGCTTAGAGCACAGTGCATATCATTTATTCTCCTTACGTGTCCCTGCAAGGTTATAATTAAAAGCATAAATTCCTGTTTCATGACCCTTGGCATCAGCGAATTGCTTAATCTTTGTTTGTAATTCTCTAACAGCCTCGGTCAGGCACGTCGAATTCCTCTGGCTACGTGTCCCTAACGTCTGTTTCCTGTAGAGACTGTCAGTGCTTGCTGCTGTCCTCCCTCCCTAACCCTAAATGGCTGAGTCCTTGGATCATGAATGGCATTCCACCACGTGGGGCAGGGCATGTAGGAAGGGGAGAACACACGTGGCTGTTCCTGTGCAGGCCCTGACCACCGAGGACCCCAAGCAACAGCTCCAGTGTCTCAGCTCACACCTGCCCTGTCTCTGGTACCCCCATCCTTTCTCCTGTGATCCCACAACACCCTGGAGCTGTTCCACCTCCCCGGAGATCCTTCAAGTCAGTCTTCATAGCGACCACCCTGCCGCCTCACCCGTCTTCAACCCGGCATTTGTCAGCCTCCCGTAGACTTCAGTCAGCGTGCTGACAGCAGGCCTGAGGGAAGACATGGCGGCCGTTGCCTTGGGTCTCTGACTTGGAATTGCCCTTGTTTTCATTCCTCTAGCAATGTGCTTCCTTCCTTCTCAGTTCTTCTTAGACTTTTATTTTGAAGCAATCATATACCCACAGAAAGTGGCAAAACCTGTTCAGAGAGGCTCCATGACCCTTGGCCAATGTTTGCACCTCCTATGACTCAGGTACAGAGTCAGCAGTTGAGGTTGACCTGTGCACAGTGCACATAGTAGTGCACATAGTAGTCCTGCATGTGTAGAGGTGTGTACTTATTGTCAGAACTAGCTGCAGAGATGTCTGGTCAGCTGAGCCTAGTACGGCCCCTTATAATGCCATCTGTCTCCTCTAATTCATCATTTTCCAGGGGTTCCCTATGTGGAATCTTGTAGCGACTACACGTTTGACAATGACTTTTTTCTCCCCTCTCTAGTCGGGCTGTGGTTCATGTAGCTCTCTCCTTCATGTTGCTGTATTCCCCAACATGGATTTTCTTTTTGCAAATATTTATTACCACAGATAAGGCTGCCATGAGCACTTACATGCAGGCACTTATGGGCACGTGCATTTCTGTCTCTCCGGGATAATGGAGAGATGGGCATAGCTGGTTCAAATGGTATCCAGACACTTAGCTTCCACAACCCCTGCCAGGCCATTTTCCAGAGAGGCTGCGCCATTCTCATTACCACCAGCAATCCATGAGAAAGCCGGTCTCTGCGTTGTGAGTTTTGTCCGCCCTGTTCTCGTACATGTGTTGGAGCATCTGTACTTGGCCTAATGGCAGATGGCCCTGAGCACCCCCTGTCTTTGTGTACTCTCTCTGGGGTAGTGCTTACTCCTGTACTGAGCACCCCTGTCTCCGTGTACTCTCTCTGGGGTGGTGCTCACTCCTGGACTGAGCACCCCTGTCTCTGTGTACTCTCTCTGGGGTGGTGCTCACTCCTGGACTGAGCACCCCTGTCTTCGTGTACTCTCTCTGGGGTGGTGCTCACTCCTGGACTGAGCACCCCTGTTTCCGTGTACTCTCTCTGGATGGCTGCTGCTGCTTTTCCTTTGCTTGGTTTCTAAGCAGATGGTTTTGAGGCCTTAGAAATTTTTGTTAATTATCTTTATTTATTATTTACATGACTGGACAGGAGGGGAGGGGAGTGGAGGGGAGGGGAGTAAAGGGGAGGGGAGGGGAGAGGAGAGGAGAGGAGAGGAGAGGAGAGGAGAGGAGAGGAGAGGAGAGGAGAGGAGAGGAGAGGAGAGGAGAGGAGAGGATGGTATTATGTCACAGTGTGCATCAGAGAACAACCTGTGGGAATAGTCTCTCTCTGCCCTTTGCCAGGTCTGGGGACCAAGGTGCCTTTACCTGCTAAGCCATCTGGTCCACCCTTTCTATTTGTGTAGATTCTGTATATTCTGAAAATGTATCCATTCTGGAATTTGTGCTTCACAAATATCCCCTCTCAGTTTTAGTTGGCTTTTCTTTTTAGAATCGCTCATAGAGAATGAAATAATTTTGATGAAGTCCAGCTTGAATTTCACCAAACCCTAGGTTCTGAGAGACTTCCCCTGTGCTTTTTGCTCTACACCTGCTGTGGGTCTGTGCCTTACGTGTGGAATCTGTCGCCCTTCATGGGTTACATTTTTGTGTAAAGGAAATAGATGTGAAACTGGGGTTAGTTTTCTTTTGCCATTCAATATGAAATTTCCACCACACTATCTGTTGACTACTCTCCTTACAGTGATGGTGGGAGCAGGAGGTGGCCGGTCATGTGACATCTACTGTCAGGAAGATGATGATGCAGGAAGAGATGGATGCCAGTGCTCAGCCCACCTGCTCCTTTTCATTCCGTTCAGGATCCCAGAGCAGGGCTGATGCTGTCCACATTCATGTTGGCCATCCTCACTCCAAGAAAACAGCCTAGCAGACACACCCAGACACTTATCTCCTAGGCTGCCTGAGGTGTCTCCATCAGGTTGAAGAGCAGTGCCAGCCAGTGCGGTGTCTCTCTGGCTTTTGCTCTTTATCTTCTTTCTACCATGCTTTTGGGGATCTTCACCTTAAACCCTTTTTTTGCATTTGCTCAGCATTCAGATGAATGTTGCTGCAGCACTGTATGTGGCGCTGTGATTCTCATCTTGTTTTTGTATTCCTGGTACTGTTATATTGAAATAGAATTGGGGCTGTGGAAGGATGACCAGCACCCATACTGGTCAAAGGACATTACAGTTTGAAATGGTGTGTGCCCACCCCAATGACTTACAGGTGGAACACTTGATCTCTATCCTACAATATTGAAAGCTATAAACTCTAGAATTTCAGGTCTGGCTGGCAAATTGTGGTCATTGAAGGCAGGTCTCTGGAGATTATAGACCAGAACTTTGGTTCTGTCCTGCTATCTCAGCTTTCTGGCCCACCAGTATACAAACAAGCCTCTGCCACCATGCCTTCCCCTGTGCCTTCCCCATCACAGACAGAAATCTATCTGAAACCATGAGCCAAAATAAAGCTTTCCTCCCTTGAGGTGTCTCCATCAGCTAACTTATCATAGCTACCAGGAAAGCAACTCGCGAGTTACACAATTTCAGTTACAAGGAATACACTCAAATTCAACTGTGGGGTGGGGATGGTGGCTCTGTTGGTAGAGAGCTTGCCTTGTAGTAGGAGGGCCTGAGTTTGATTACCATAATTATAAAGGAAGATAATTTTAAAAAGCCACTTTTATATTCTAGCGACTATAGTTAACAGCAATATAATAACTATACTTTCAAATTGCTAACAGAGTAGTTTTTAGTGTATTCTCACTACAAGATCATTATATGAGGAATGTAGACGTTAATCATATGATAAGTCACAAGGTACACACCATATCAAAACATCATGTCGTACGCTGTAAATAGAGACAACTTTTACTGAATGTTCAATAGTGAATTTGGGGGCTGAGGACATGGCTCACTCAGTAAAATGCTTCCCCCAAATCAACATGAAATGCTGTGGTGGCACCTGCAACACTTGGGGAGACAGAGACAAGCAGATGGATCCCAGGGGTTTACTTTCCAAAAAAGTCTGGCCTTATCCATCGGTGCCAGGTCGCAGCAAGAGACCTGGTCTTTGAGAATCAAGGTAGATGTCTCCTAAGGAATGGCACCTGAAGTTGACCTGACCTACACACATATGCATGCGTGCACATCTTAGCACACATGAACAAATACATACCTGCACACACAGACACACACACACACACACACACACACACACACACACACATGCACAGGCACACACACACTCAATGAATATGTACTTTTCAAGTTAGTGAAAAGAAAAAGTTTTTTTTTTTTCTCATTCCAGAGATCCTTGATAAACTTACTGGTTCTTTGAATTATGGTCACCATTACTGTTATGTGCTAGTGGCCTTCTGGGTAGACCATATTGTCTTCAGGGTTTTGATTATTCCTCAACTTTCAAAGCTTCACGATGATACTCGATGTCTCCTTCCTAAGATGGCCCTGTCACGGCATGTGACACACTTAGACTGAAGCCCCAATGCTATGTGATACATAGCGTTCCAACCTCATCTTCTACATTGCCTGCCCAAAGTCCATACATAAACGTCTCTCTGGAAACTACTGATTTGTGGGTGGATGAATGGGTTGGAAATTGAAGAAACCACAGTCTGGAATGAATAACAAGGCCTGATCTTCCATCTCTGGTCCCCAACAGGATGATAAAGACTACTAAGCCCCATTACTCTCTCTTACATATCAATATATTCCCCGATAAGTGTTTCCCATAATTTTCGAACTGTAACTACTGTGTTAGGCATAATTTCCCTCAAATAGATTTCCCTCAAATCCAGCTGGTCAGCCATTAGTTATCTCCACAAAAGCCATGTCACTATAGCACCAGAAGGACATCTTGACCAGCAAGCCAGTGTTGTAGCATAGCATGAAGGACACTCTGCTGGTCAGGTCCACTGATGACCCTTCTCCTTCAGAAGCCCGATAGCACCTCCCAGCACTCTCACAGTGCTAGCCAGTGGGTAGGAGGCCTCAAGCTCCGAGAAGCCTCAAGCTCTGAGAGGCATTGAAGGAATGGACATTTGCGGTCTTTAATTCTGTTCAAACTTTAGTTCTCGGTTCACTTTAATCATTTTGGTTCAGGGTGACTAGTTAAGTAGTGCTCGTGGGAAATGTAAAATGTGTGCTGAGGAAAGTGGCCTGGCACCAAGAATGAACATTTCATCTGGGGCACAAGAGTCAATACAGCTACTCTCCAGGAAGACATTAGAGGCAGGTATGCTTTCATTCTTGTTTCACATTTATCTCGAAAATGAATTTCATGCTTATCAACAACAGCAAGAACAGACACAGCTTGGGAACAGCATTTTGTCTATTTTCCAGTTTTTATATGCATGTTGGATATATTAGTCTTAAGAGTCATTTAGTGACTGGGACTGGAAAGATAGCTTAGTCAATGAAGTGCTTGCCTTGGAAGTATGAAGACCTGAGTCCAGTTCTCAGAACCAATGTAAAAGGCCAGGCATGGGGGCACATGTTTGCAGTCTCAGTTCTTATGAGGCACAGACATGTGGATCCCCAGGGATTACTGGATAGCCATCGCAAAATAACCAGCTAGCCCCATGCCCTAGCAAGAGGCCCTAAAAATCCAAAGAGGTTCTCAGAAAACAAAGCTTATGGCTCCTGAGGAGCAACAAGGAAGATTGACCTCTACACACACATGCACACACGCATGAATATAAGCATGCATACCTATACACGTAAGTGTGCCTTTCCTTACAGGCTCATTGTTGCAATTAATAACATGTTCGGTAGACTCTCTTGAAAGGCCCCCCTACATTACTTGTTTCTGTGTTTGGGGTATATCACCAGGCACCACGAAATATGAAGTGGCTTGCTTATCGTCTCTTTTTAGACACATCCTAAATGTTCAGTACACAGGGGTTTCATAAACCATTTCCAGAAAACGTTAAAGTTGGTAACCCTTAAGAAAAACTATTCCCTTCTTATCTCCAAAAGAAACTGTTTCTATTCATCTTTAGTGACTAAATCTAAGGTTCTCAGTCCTGCCTCCTGTTAGCCTGACAGATGCCGATGGCTCCCTCCTAGGTAACGTATCTTCCGGAGCAGAAGCTCAGAGGCTTGGCTTTGGGGTTCATTGGGTAAGAAAAAGAGTCCCTTACACCATACTTCCCATAACCAGGGCGGCATGAGACTCCCCCATGGAGCCCTAGTGACTGGTGGCACATACATCCTGCTGGACGGTGACAGTGGCTGGGCCCTACCCCTATCATAGCCAGGGCTAGCATCCGTGCTACCTTGTGTCATATGCCACCTCTGCCCTTAGGAGCCACATGTGCAACCTGGTGAAGGGAGAGGGGACTGAGATGCCTCCTTGTGCACAAAGCTCCCACCGTTTATTGCGCTGCCTAGGGAGGGTGAATCTTCCACCGAATCCATGGAAGGTGCATTTAGGGAAGGAAGCAGGGCAGGTGTTGGGTTACAGTCTTTTTCACTTTCTTTGGGGAAATGTATCCATCCATAAGCTTCCATTTTCTGTCTGAGAGAGGGAAATACTGTTCTCTGCGACTCAGTTTGGGCTTTGGTATTAGACAGACCACTTTGTCACTGTTGTCATGTGGAACTCTCAAACCACCGTGTTAATGTTATTAATACCTCATTAATTCTCACACCAACACTAAATGTTAGCCATTCCTATCCTCGTGTCACAGACCAGGACCTGAGTAGTGGGGCCACCAGTCAAGAATCTAGCTCGGGGTGGCAACGTCATGTGGCTAAGGACGTCAGAAAAGGAGGTCCTATGTGGCTGTCTCTGGACCCAAGCTCTTGATGTCGGCCACCGGCCACCTTAAAGAGATCTGAATACCTGAGTTGCTGTGAGGGTAAGAGAGTGTGTGGCAGAGTTCGCAGATGCTTGCTTGGCCCCGAGGAAGCTCAGAAGTGCCTCATCTCACTATGCCCGGAAGAGGGCAGAGCAGAGGTTGGGTTCCAAAGGGGAACAGAAAGGGAACAAGAACAGACTCCTGGGAGGAACTGAAGTGGCCATGGTGGGTGGGAGGAAGCAGGAGCAGAAGTCCACTCCCCAAAAAGCAGACTCAGCTGGAGGAGTCAGCAGGGGACCTCTCAGCACTATGAACAGGAAGGCTACTGGTTCCGGTGCATGATCAGTCAGATTTTTGGAGTAATTCCTGGCGTGGGTGTAAATGATTCAGGACCTGTCCGTACCAGCCCAGCCTGCCCAAGAGAAGCTTTGTCACACTAACAAAGGACCAGCAAGCCTTCTCGAGAGTTCAGTTGAGTCCAGGGTTTCCTTGTGTGTGTGTGTGTGTGTGTGTGTGTGTGTGTGTGTTTCGTGTGCAAGTGCGTGTGTGATCACATGTGTGTAGAGGCCAGAGACAACCTCTATTATCATTCCATCTTGGGTTTTGGGACAGGGTCTCTCACTGGCCTGGAGCTAACCAAACAAACTAGGCTGGTAGACCGGAGAGGCTGTAGGGATGCACTAGTCCCGCCTCCCCAGATCTGGATTATAAATGTTCACTGCCACATCTGCTTTGAAAAATGAGTTCTGGGGACTCGCTCATTTCTGCAAGGCAAGCACTTTACACACTAGCCCAGGGCACAGGGAAGTCAAGAATTCACAGCCTTGCTCCTAAGTGTTTTCTACCTGGTAGGTATTTCAATGCTGGCCCACTACACCTCCTCCCTAGACTACATCCACAGCCACAGCAAGCAGTGGCCCCAGCAGATGGGACAGCAGTAGGAAGCCTGGGGGGACTCCATTTATATACATGCTACATACATTTATATACATGGTAGCTTCCAGAAGAAATACTGGATTTGCTTCTAGATTTCTTTGTTCATTCATTTGTGGTGCTGGGATGAACAGTCTCATGCTTGTGAGGCACTCTCGCTGCCTCCCAGCCCTCCTCTAGGCCTAGCTCAGCCTTCAGTGTTGGAGGAGTGTCATGGGGCTGTGCCAGCCTTCCTGTAGCTTGAGGGGCCTTCCTTCTCAGAGAGGCCCTGCCATCACCAAGATTGGCTGTCACACTTAAGACACACGTCAGCCTCTGCTGTCACAGGTGCTCCCGTCTCTGTGGGCACAGCTTTGTCACTTAGTCATCAAAAGGACTTTAACAAAAGAGCAAAACTCTTGGCAATAATTATGCTCCTTCAAAGAGGAGCCAATGCTGAAACAGACATGAGAGGCAGCGAGCATTCAAAAAAGCAATTTGCTCTGTGAGTAATTTTCAAGTATTCCTCTGTGGTTATTTGCTTTTAGAGACGAGCGGGCTCTTTGAGAGAGGCAGCAGCTCCCGATGCTTGATCCTGCCACGAAGCTTAATCCCGCACAGTGAGAGCTCCGCGGAGCAGGGGTCAAGAGCTCTCCCCACGCTCCCTTCCCTGCGCAGGGAAGTGGGTGCCTTGTTCTGATGAAAGACGACATGGAGAGAAATTGGTGCTGTTGACTTCCCAGCTCCTCTTTCCTGCAACCTTCCTGTCTAGGTGTGAGTGGTCCCCAACTAGAGACCTTTCTATCTGGGGCCCTGTTTGGACTGAACACATGGCAGAAACGAGGTGGGAAGATTTATGTTGGCGCACCGACTCTCAGAGAGTTCAGTCCATGCCTGTTTGGTCAAACGGTGCCTGGATAATATGGCGGACGCTACTCTTCACCTGGTGACGGCCAGGAAGCTGAGAAACGGGGACAAGGGGCCAGGATGAGCTATGATCTCAAGTCCAAACCTCCGGATCCCACTTCTTCCAAGTAAGCCTCCCCTCCCGCAGCTCCAAAACTTCCTGATAACCTACCCTTCCCCTTAGTTTACTTTCTGTTGCTATAATAAAATACTCTCTTAGTGTGGGTTTTATGGCTGCGAAGAGACCGCCATCACTATGGTGCCTCTCATAAAGTAAAACACATAATTGGGGCTGGCTTACAGCTTCAGAGGTTTAATCTATAGTCATCATGATGGGGAACCACAGCAGCAGATGGGCAAACATGGCGCTGGAGGAGGAGCTGAGAGTTCTATGTCTTGATCTAAAGACAACAGAAGGAGATTGTGTGTTATACCAGGTATAGCTTGAATATAGAAGACCTCAAAGCCTACTTCCAGTGCACACTTCCTCCAACAAGGGCACACCTACTCTAATAAGGCCACACCTCCCAAAATTGCTGGTCCCTCTGTGGGAGGGAGGATGGTGTCTATCGTGACCAATTACATTCAAATTACCACGATTAATACCATGACAAACAAGCAAGTTGGAGAGGAAAGGGTTTCTTTGGTACATCCCCTTAGCACATCCCAGTAACAGTCTATTAGGAAGGGAAGTCAGGGTAGGAGCTCAAACAGGAACCTGAAGGCAGGAACTGAAGCTAAGTCCACAAAGAAGCATTGTGGCTTGCCCTGTATGACTTCCGCAGCCTGCTTTCTTTCTTTCTTTTTTTTTTTTTTTTTTTTTTTTTTTTTTTTTTTTTTGGTTTTTCGAGACAGGGTTTTTCTGTGTAGCCCTGGCTGTCCTGTAACTCACTTTGTAGACCAGGCTGGCCTTGAACTCAGAAATCCACCTGCCTCTGCCTCCCAGAGTGCTGGGATTAAAGGCGTGCGCCATCACCGCTCGGCACACAGCCTGCTTTCTTACACAACCCAGAAATGCTAGTCCTGAGATCGCACCACTCACAGTGGGCTGGGTCCTCCCGTTATCAATCGATTATTAATCGAGAAAATGCCACGTGGTGACTTGTCACTCTGCCTTGCTTTAGTGTGTAGCTATCCTAGCTGGATAGCTGAGGACAACTTTTATTCCCCCACTTGCCATTCGTATTAATCATCCCTAGAAACCCACAATTGAAGTCAACAGACAGTGCAAGGATAGCGTGGGGCAGCCTCTTTCACGTCCTTACCTGATTTTGAACTTCACGGAAACCCTTCCCATAGCAGTGGGGTCGTGTCTGGTTTACAAACTGGAAGACAAGGGAGGGGCTTGAGGGAATCTCCATTCTGGAAAGAGTCTCATCCCTCCCACTGCCACCCAGGAGGCACTGTGTGATCACCTAGAGTGTCGCTGTGCTAACACGGAAGACTGTGATCACTCCCCCTTGTATCTGTTTACGTTGTAACTTCCTGTCAACTGTAAGCATGGCCTGGCAAGAGAAGGAGGCGTTCCAGTCTCCGGGCATTCCGGGCATTGTGCTGGGAGATGGGCACACCTGAGTTCACGCCTCCTTTCTACGTTGGTGAGAGATAAGCCCTGTGTCCCTGGATGGGTGTCTGTCTCCACTGTTCTTCCGATGGCCTGGCGGCTCCCTGAAGTTTCTCTCTGCCACTGTGGGCCACACTGACTGGGACACTCACTCACACCTATGCCTGTTTTGAAGATGCATGGAGATCCCACACCGTCTCTGATGGCATCTGTCTAGACTGACTGTTTTCTCTCTTAGCACCTTGTTAAAAAGAATTAAAGAAACACAGCTAGCAAAGAAGGGATTTGACTCAGAAGGACAATGAGTGTGCCGAGAGGCTATGCATGGGAGCAGAAGTCCCTGTGCTCCAGAGCCCCTGGGGACTGCCAGAGTTCCTATTGTGGGTCCAGGAAGAGGCAGAGTTAGTTTCCGGGGGAGAGTGGGGGTGGTTTTCTGTTTTGATCGACAGAGTTGGGTTGCATGACCCTTTGTTCATGGTATAGACCCTTTCTCATGATGCATCTGATTTTAATCATGTGCGTGCCCAGTCATGCATAGGTGCAAAGTGGCAAATTCAGGGTTTTCACTACAAGTTCACTCAAAGAGCAGTTTGTCTTACTATACATATACACAAAGCCAGTCACAGGCTGGATGGACAGACACACTGCCTGCAGCTCTTGAATGTGTTTTAGGACGTGCTTGGCTGCTGAAGAAGGTATACTAAGGGTTGCTAGGGGTTTCTATGTAGCTTGGTGCATGTGGGGGGTCTCAGGTTGCTAAGTTTTTTGTTGGGAAAGGACATGGGCATAGCAGAAGACAGATAGGGGTTCTGAGTAGCTAAGATGGCCCCCGCATTTTTCTGCCTCCAGGCCAATCCCAGCTTGGACATGTGCCCACCCTAGGGGTGAGTGAGTGAGCAGACATGTAGATCCTCCCAGTCACCTGCAGAAATGGTCTGAGCTGTCGCTGTCTTCTAGGCTAGAGAGCTGTCTGTCTTTCCAAGGTGCCGCCTCTCCACATTTTACATCTGCTGCTGCTAAGTAGATGTCTGTGGACAGAGCTGTATGCATTGTGGTGGGTTGTCTGCAAGCGAGGCTTGCCTAGTCCCAGACAGTCTACAAGAGACACAGAGGGGCTTCCCCATTGATTTCCCTGCACTATGAGACCTCATCATCCAAGGACATATCTCTGAATGCAGTGACTGTAGCTCGCAGTGTGCCTTCTGTGTGTGTGTGTGCGTGCATGTGTGTGTGTGTGTGTGTGTGTGTGTGTGTGTGTGTGTGTAGGCATTCATGCATATGCGTGCACATGTCTATAGAGTCCGGAAGTTGGCCCTCTTTATCTTTCTTGTTTTCTACCTTATTTTTTGAGGCAGCATTTTCCCTAGAGCAGGAGCTTGCGGAACCAGATAGACTTACTGACCAGAAGGCCCCAGGGATGCTCCTGCTTCTGCCTTTCCAGCGCTGGGATTATGGGCCTCCTCTACTGCACCCAGCATTTGTACATGGATTTGGGGGATCAAACTCAGGTCCTCATGTTTGCAAAGCAAACACTTCACTAACTGAGCCATCTCCCCAAGTCCCTACAGTGTGCCTTCCCTGGGAAGTGTTGTCTAGTGTCCGTAAATAAGCATTGGATCGCTGAATATGTCCGCTCCTTGCCTGGGTCCTGGGCACCCAAAGATATTTGCCAGTTCCTGCAGGAATAGTCATAGCAAGTAGGTGAGCACGAATGCCTGGGCATTTCCTTCACGCCCTATCACTGCTGGGTCCTGGAAAAGTGGGGACCATTGTGGATTAGGCAAAATGTGTATCTGAATTACTTTGAATATGAAGGATTTTAGGGAGAAACCATGTCACAAAGTCAGCCCCACAATTTGCCTTCACTGGAGTCTGTAGCTAAAGAGTTGGCAGTCAAAATAGAATTGGAGAACAGAGAATTGACATAATGTAATTGTATCCTTTCAGTATGCTGGCTATTATGGAATAAACTATGTCTGCCTTAGAAAAGGACCGCTGCATGGTGGACACATGGGAACATTTTGCAAGGTGCTGGCCACTTGCTGAGGACTGCAGTTGAGCCTCCTGCTATGCTTGCCGATGTCCACATGCCATAACAGATCAAGTGGTGCTCCTTATCACCGTGTCCTGACTTACTGGGAACAGTGTGTCCTTTGTCAAGAACCACAGCCCTCACTGATGCATGTCTTCCTATTGCTAGCATTGCTGTATGCAGCGCTGGGGCTAGGAGCTCAGGTTTGTGCATTCTAAGCACATGCTCTATCCTTGAGCCATACCCCCAGCCCCTCGCTGGGGGATTCTAGGCAGGTGCTCCACCTTTGAGCCACACCCCATTTCCTAAATTTACTTTTTATATATGATGTATTTCCTGGGTCTGACAAGATGACTGAGTAGTTAAAAGTACTTAATGTTTTGCAGAAGATCCAGATTAGGTTCCCAGCACCCACATGACAGCTCACAACCTTCTCTAACTACAATTCCACTGGATCCTTTGCCCTCTTCTGGCTTCTATGGGCAACAGGTACGCACATGACATACATACATACACGCACATGAACACTCAAACACATAATAATAAGCAAATAATGATTAAAAACTACATACATTTTGTTATGTTCTTCCTCCCCTCAGAGCTGGTGACTGGCAGCAAGCGTTCACCCCTTGACTAAGTAAATGTGTCACTTCAGTGCCACAGGACCTACTCAGGGTCCACTGCCTCACAGTTCCCTAAACTCCTTGGAAGCTATTTTAGTTCTTGTAATTACACAACCGAGGCAAGTTCATCAGTCCAAAACTGACTGCTTTGAACTTGCTATTACACGGTACAACTCGGGATCCAAATCACACTCAGAACACTGTGTCTTGGAACCAGCCCATTAAATGGTCATTTAGTTAAAAGGGAGCCTATTTCAAACATTTTCAGCTTTGCAAGGGTTTAAGAACAACTTCTTTTTCAAACTTTTCCTGCACTGTTTCTTTGAGTGTCCATAGAAACTGGTCAAATGCTGCTTCACCATTTATGTTACATTGTCCTTTCTCTGCCCATGGCGCAAGCTCTTATTTTACTGGACACTACTACAATTTCCTCATCAAGTACAAATCAGTGCTTACTTACACTAGCATCCTAGCTTCTGTTGAAAATGTCTGAGACCAGAATATCCTTTGGTGAGCTAGAGGGGGACGGGACAGCTCGTTTGGTGAAGTGGTTGTCATGCCAACATAAGGATGTGAGTTCAATTCCCCAGGACACACATGAAATAACTGGATATGACTGTGCTCAGTGGTTCCCTTGGAGTGGTTAAAAAGAGACAGATCCCTGTTGGTGGCTGGTCAGTATAAACAAACTATCACGTTCTGAGACAATGAGAGACCCTACCTCAAAAAAACAAAAAAAAACAAAACAAAACAAAAAAACCAAGGTGTACAACTCCTGAGGAATGACACTAATAGTTAGAGTTGGACTTCTGCATTCACATACACACACACACACACACACACACACACACACACACACGCACGCACGCACGCACGCACATGCACACATACATACATGCATGCACGCACGTACACACACACACTCATCATACATGCACATACACATACACATGCATGCACACACACATTTAAACCCATAATCCATCAATCAATTGATAGCAATATCTTTTGGTAGTCTAAGACGATTAACCTTTTCATGGAAGACAGGATAGGCTCTCTCGCAGATTCTGAAAACCTCTTCGGCACATCCCTAGAATTCCTGACACTGGCCCACCAGCTTCCAAAGGAAGGTGACTACAGTGTATACTGTCACCTTTCAAAGTATACAGATAGCCCATTCAGGCTCTTTGCAGTGAAAACTGTGTGCTCTCAGCTCAGCCTGGCTTCTCTCCCACTCAGGCCTGGGAACCTAAGTAGTTGCTCATTACCTCTCGACGTGATGAATAGGGGCAATTGAGTGCTCTTCCTTTTCCTTCCTAGTCTTCAGGCACCTACAAGGTGCGCAGTGGGCTATTTTCACCAACCACAAATCCAGAGCCTTGAGAATATCTACATCAACATTACATCCCTGTTGGATTATATATAATCCCAACATTATATGCCTGAGAGATGGCATGCTGTGACATAGGGACTTCCCCTGGACCTGGACAAGTGCAGCAAAGGAGCTCAACCAGGGGGTCCCACGGACAGAGCTCCCCCAGACATCTGATGATCCATGTCTAATGTCATTTTTCTCTAGCAATTACCATGTTGTATTCAGTTTTGTTGAGATCCGGTCTCATGTAGGCAGGCTGACTTCAATCAACATGCAACAAAGGCTGACCTTGAAACTCTGATCCTTCTGTCTGCCTCAGGAGTTCTAGGATTGCAAGTGTGGGCACCAATCCTGACTTATATGGTGCTGTTAAGATGGTCCCAAGGGCCCTGTGGGCTAGGCAGGCACTCTGCTGACTGATCTACATCCTGAGCCCGTTGAACAAATATTTTGACCAATCTGCCTGGTCAGAGGCCCCAGGTAGCCCCTCCATGCCTTGAGTTTTATCTTCTCTGAAAGAAAGGGTTATTCTGTCTGACAGCTCCCACTAACCCTAACCCTAACCCTAACCCTAGCCCTAGCCCTAGCCCTAGCCCTAGCCCTAGCCCTAGCCCTAGCCCTAGCCCTAGCCCTAGCCCTAACCCTAACCCTAACCCTAACCCTAACCCTAACCCTAACCCTAACCCTAACCCTAACCCTAACCCTAACCCTAACCCTAACCCTAACCCTAACCCTAACCCAGGCTACAATCAAGAGAGGAGTGATCAGAGACACCTAGGAAGTGCCCGTTGGAAATTGGCATCTTTTACAGACCTTTGGTGATCAGTGAGCCCCACCTTTCCAGGACCACAGATCAGTCCCTGCTTCTGAGGACAATTCCTACAGCTGGAGTTCACCCCTGAGTGACCTTCTGATCGGCTCTGTATGAACCCAGCATCACAGTTCCCCAGAGCCAGCCCTCTGAGCCAGCTCTGTTTGCCAACACTGGGCTGAGAGTTTTTCCGCCCTACTACTTTTATTACTGACTCTTTGAATTAGAAGTTAGAATCCTAAAGTTTTGTTTTTAAAGTGTGGAATGAAGGTGGTGGAAGACTAAAGACATAATTTTATTTTTTAGAAAATACATACATCTATTGCGGTAAAGTTAAGGGAAAATCTCTCGGGCTGAACACTATAATTTTCCTGCAAAGTCAATGCAAGTTCTAAATGAGTTCTCTGGAATTATGTTATAATAAAGCCAGGCTGTTCCTATTATGGGCAAGGTATTAAACTCTGCTCCTGTAATCGCCAACATGCCCCTCTGCACTTCTTCTCAACGCCATCCATTCTCCTGATAACAAAAGTGATATGCATGTTTGTTGTAGGAAGATTAGAAAAAATTTTTAAAATACAGGATTCAAAAGAAAATGGCTCGCACTCTTACCACTCACAGACCAACCACATTTCCATTTTATGTCTGCACATATAAAAAGATATTCCCAGGATTTTGCTATATGCACAGAAGACATGCTGTCTTCGAATACTGAATGAATGTAAGCATGTAAGGCCGTTCTGAGTCTGTATCTGTATGCTGTCTGCCTCTATTTGCAAGAACTCAAACTCAAGTAAATTTGATTCCAAGGCACACGTGTTAACCTTGTGAAATGACAGTGACGAGCTGGTGACTGAGTCCTATTCTGTCTCTGCAACAAATACCATGACCAAAGGCAACTTAGGGGAAGGGTGGGTTCACTTCAACTTAAAGATTACCATCTGTCATTGAGGGAAGTTGAGGCAGGAAAAGATATGGGAACTTGAAGTAGAAACCAAAGGGGAACATGACTCCCTGGTCAGCTCACAGGCTCATGCTTCATTAGCTTTCTTATACAGTCCAGGCCCAACAGCCCAGGGAGTGGTGCCGCCCACAGTGGGCTGGAGCATTCTGCGTCAATTAACAGAAGAAAGCATTTCCCACAGACCAGCCTGATCTGGGCCATTTATCAATCATGACTGCTTTTTAGGTGACCCTAGCCTGTGACAAATTAACAGTTAAAGCTAACTAGGACAGATGAGGTGGGCTGCAGGAGGAGTAATTGGGTGGGCTGGGGAGAGGGCTCAGTTTGTAAAGCACTAACCAGCTTATCCTGAAAACAGGAGGACCAGATAAGTTCACAGCCTAAAACTAACATATAAAGGAAAAAAGAGCCAGGTCTGTTGCATACTTGAAATCGCAGCACTGGTGAGGTAGAAGCAGGAGGATCCCTGGGACTCACTGGCCAGATATCTTAGCCCATTTCAATAGAATGAGGGGAATGGTGCAGGTGGAACAGCACTCAGGGTGACAGCTGGCTTCCACATGCATGCACATATACACACATCCATGTGCATCTACAGTTACACATGTGCCTGCCCACATATGTATACACACACACTAACATCAGAACCTTCTATGCTTTCTGTCCTACCACGCAAATTTGTTGGCTTCATACTACCCAGGTTTCCCAATAGTCATAAAGAACAAACAAACACACCCCTGTGAGTTCCTGGGACCACCAGCCTGGGCACCAGGAAATACAGGTGCCTCGGGAGGGAGGTCTAGCCCCAAGACCAAACCAGCAACTGTCCACTGTGGCCCACTCTCTCCAAAAAACATTTCTCTTATTGAAAGTATTATTAATTGCATTTCTCTTATTAAAATGTCTCATGGCCAGTACAGCTGGGCACATGGATCAGTTGGCTAAGTGCTTACTGCTCACTAACGAGGGGGCCTACGTTCAGTCCTCAGAACACAAATCAAAAGCTAAGCAAGACAACGCATGTTGGTCACTGCAGCCTGGCAGGGCACAGGCAGGCAGATCCTTGGGTTTCTCTGGCCAGCTGGTCTAGATGAACTGGTGAGTCCCAGGTCCAGTGAGAGATCATGTCTCCAAAATTAAGGTGGATGTCATCTGAGGAAGACTCCTGATATTATCAACCCCTGGTCTCCACATACACATGTGTACCCTCTGCACACATGCAAATCCCTCTACACACATGTACATATAGCAACACACACATATATACACAACATCATACACACAGGTAGGTGCATACACATGCACACCTAGTAAAGTATACTTCATGACAGAGCATAGAGTTAGATGTTTGTAGTTTTTGTTTTTGTTGTTTTTTTTTAAACAAATTAGTTTCTTTTGTATAAATCCTCTACATCGAAATATTTCCTAGAGGGAGAAAGAATGGCCTCCTAGGGACTTGCTTTTCTTTACAAATGTCCTTCAAATATCCAGCATTTTGTGGCTGTCTCTTTAAACAATATGTACTTTTAAAAAAAATTAGTCTTGATTATGTACAGAAATCAAGAACTAAAGGAAGAAAGCTTCAAAATAAAAAACCTTAATAGATATATGACTTACTATTTTCATTTTTTATGTACTTTTTAATTTGCAGTAGCCTTGAAACACTGTGGTAAATAATATAGAGAATTAATGAGCATTTTAAAATGACTAATTCTGGGGAATAATAGACATACTTAAGATTAGTGTGCTAAAAATCAGATGTGAAAGCAAAAGTTATATATCCAATTTTAAAATTATACTATTAAATGTATAACTTCATGTGTAGTAAATATTCATATTTAATTTTAGGTGCCAGTGTAACATATACTAAAATAAAATGGAACAATTTCTATGCTTCTATAAAAGAACCTATAAAGCAGTCATAAATAATTATAGTAAAACTCTTTTTGAAATATTTTTATGGGACGAAAAATTGAAAACTTCCTAATAGGGAAATTTTCTTAAATGAGACATGAAATAAGTTAGCCATAGAGACCTAAAATGTAATACACCCTGTGGGAGCCCAGCAAGCAATCGCTCCTTAAGATAATTTTATACAATGTAGGAAAACCAGGAGGTTTTGGGGGAAAAAGGCTCCAAAAGGTAATAGGAGGGAATGGGTTATTACCTTTGATTCCTCAAGAGAGACTGCTTTCTTTTGACTTTGGGAGGGCCCTGTAGGGCCGAGAAAGAGCACAGGACCCTTCCCTGAGGGGCATTCAGTCTGCATGGCATGGAAAGAAGACAGCGTGGTGGGCTCATGCTGTATAGACCTGTATAGGCTTGGCTTGTCAGCCAGAGAGCATGTTAGAAACATTTGTGTGAGTGTGTGTGAGTGTGTGTATGTGTGTCTGTGTATGTGACGAATGTGTGCATACATATATGTGCAGATGCCTATGTGTATGCCTGTGTGTGATCATGTGTAGATACATGCATGAATACATATGTATGTATTAGTGTGTGTATATTAGTGTGTGTAGATGCATGCATATATGCATATGTGTGTGCATGCATATGTGTCTTAGCATATGTAAACACATGTATGCATACATATGTATCTTAGTGTATATAGATGCATGCATGCATGTTACTGTGTAGACACATGTATGCATACATATGTGTTTGTTAATACATGTATATTAGTGTGAATTAGTGTGTGTGTGTGTGTGTGTGTGTGTGTGTGTGTGTGTGTGTATGCATGCACACGCATAGATGAATGCATGCTTAGAAGCCAGAGGTCAACCTGTGGAGTCCTTTTTTCAGACATGGTCTTTCACCAGGACCTGGAATGCTGATTTAGCTGGGCTGGCTGGACAGTGAGCCCCAGGGATCTACTTGCATCTTTCCCAGCACTGAGATTACATGCAAGGACTACCAGCTCTAGTTTTTTTTGCATGGGTGCTGAGGAGCTAACTCAAGTCCTGTGCTTGAGTTACAGTAACTCGAACTTGAGGGCTCCAGGCTGACAGAAGGGAAGAATACATTGCTTCCAGGAGACAGTGGCCTGGGTTTGTGGGTGCTATAACCTCATTGGCTTCTTCCTTCTTAGATAACTATCACAGCAAGAGAACTTTATATGATACTTGGACGGTTAATGTTAATTGTCAGCTTGACAGAATTTAGAAGTATCTAGAAAAAGGGCTTCTGGGCATGCGTATAGGGGACTGTGTTGGTTATATTAATTGAGATGGAAAGAGTCACCCACTGTGTGTGGAAACCATTCCCTGGCTGGTGTCCCGAGCTGTATAGATGGGGAAGGGAGCTGACCACCAGCTGACTTAGCTCTCTCTCTCCTTCCCCGACTGTGGGTGAGATGAGCCTAGCTGCTTCAGCATTCTCTTGCCTTGACATCTCTGCCATGATGGTCCTTACCTTTGAACGGTGGACCAGAATAAGACCTTTCCCCTTTAAGTTGCTTCTGTCAAAACTTTGTTATCACAGCAAAAGGAAAGAAACCAAGACAGATGTGATATGGAAGTACACATCTGTGTGGAGAAGACCCTTTCTCACCTGACAGCCAGTTTCTATGTGACCTTAGGCAGGCAGGGAGGACTCAGAGAAAGGGCATGTGTGTCAAGAGTGCTTGCTAAAACTGGGGTGTCTGGGAGGATTTAGTCATTAATTCAAGCAATCCAATCTTCAGGCCAATATAGTTATGAATACAGCCCAACACAAAATCATAAACATAGTTAAGATATATGTTTTGAGATTTTTTTTACTTTTAGTAACTTAGTTATAGTTTTCAAGAATCAATTTTGTAGATGATAACATGTGTCAAAGTGGCGCAAATTGGACACCCATGGTCATTTAATTGTCCCTCTATACAACCAGAAGGGAGAGCACAGACAGGGAGTGTGCCCTCCATAGTTAGTAACTCTGTGGGCAGTGGCATTGGATGATGCTCCAGTGAGAATTCCAAGGCAGCAAAGGATACATGATCACATGCTACAGCCCAATATGTGGCCCATCCCTCTGCTGGGAAGACTCTGACTGCCTAGAACCAGCCTGGGCTTGAGATGGGTTCTGAGGAAGGGGCATCTGGGAGCAGTGAAAACAGAGGAGTCAAAGTCAAATCGTGGGTCCAAGCTGGTGGCCCATGTTCTGCTCAAGACAGCTTTCCAGGCTGAGTTTTCTATGTTCTGCCTTTTCTGAAGCTCCCCAGATCGCTCTCTATTTTCTGCTCACGTCCATTCTCCAAACAGTTCTCTCTTTTTATTTCTAGAGAATTTCTCTGGATAGCTCATCTCTTGCAGATCATAAGCCGGGTCTTTTATTTTACATATCAATCCAGTCTTTTACTCCAGGTTCCCATTTGATTATCCTGTGAATCAGCATCCCTGGACCCCAACCCTTTGATTCTTTGGAGTCAACAATCACATTATTTTTAACATTACAAAATAATTCAGAGATCTGCCTTCAGGTCCTGGCCCAGAGATGGGAGCCATACCATTCCACCCTTATCAAGGCCAAGCTGGACCTGGCATATGACCACAAGATGGTCAAACAGCTTGGCCTAGAAGAAGAGACCGCTCCCCTGGAACTCAGGGAGTCCCTTGAGTCCTCAGGAACCTGTTTTCACCTCTGGAGGAGTATTTCATCTTCCTTACAGTCAAGAGCGCCTTCAGATGAAGAATACCTGAGGTGGTGGGATGCCTCCCAAGCTGAAGAGGCAAGCCACACGCTGGCCTATGGGTTGCTTTTGTCCATGTATTCTTCCTTTGCATTTTTATTTTTGGGAGGCTCTGGTTGGTGCAGATGCATGCACATCCCTATAGAGGCCAGAGATCAGCTTTCAGCCATCATTCCTCGGGCTCCATCCCATCTTGTATTTTGAGACAAGATCTCTTACTGGCCTGGTATGGAGAACCCTACTAAGGTCAAAGTTTACCATTGTTCAGATAGCCTTTCAAGCTTGTGAACTTGAAAAATGGGGGACTCCCTTTACCAGCATGGCTTCTCCTTCTCTGACCTTGACTGGAGAGCTCAAACCCCTATATCTTCTACCTGCAGAATGTCATGTAGCCTTGGTGAGATTACAGATTCAGCTTCCTTCCTCCGGATAAGAACCCTTTCAGCAAGCACCTGAGATTCCCTGGAATGACTCCCCATGCTAGTGAAGTATCTCAGTACCTTAGCCTTCAACCAATGGCCTTTGCCCACCCTGGATATTTATAACCCCCTTCCCCAAAACTATATAACCCTTGACTCACCCCATGTACCGTTGATCAGTCTCCCCAAAGCTGATACCAGAATGTATCATCATTTCCGTTCATACTCACAGGCTGTCTGAAACCCTGTCAGTTGACTCTCTTCCCTTCATCCACCTTGGGTCTCCCTTCAACAACCCTGGGGGAAAGGGAGACCTACAGCCTGGCATCCACCAAGCAGGATAGGCTGGTGTCTTAGGTATATTTTTATTGCTATGGCAGAACTTATAGCAAAGGCAACTTATAAAAGAAAAAATTTTAACTTGGGGCTTGCTTGTAGTTCTAGACATTAAGTCCATGACCATCATGGCAAGGGGATGTGGGGGAGTTGGTGGTAGACAAACATGAAGCCAGAGCAGTAGCTGAGAGCTTACAAGGGAGAGAGAGAGAGAGAGAGAGAGAGAGAGAGAGAGAGAGAGAGAGAGAGAGAGAGAGAGAGAGAGAGAGAGAAAGAGAGAGAGAGAGAGAGAGAGAGAGAGAGAGAGAGAGAGAGAGAGCGAGCTGAGAATGCTGTGAGCTTTTGAATCCTCAAAGCCTACTCCCAGTGACACACCTTCTCCAACAAGGCCACACCTCCTAGTCCTTCTCAAACAGTTCTATAACTGGGGACACAGCATCCAAACATGTGAGCCTCTGAAGGCCATTCTCATTCAAAGCACCACAGCTGGCTGGCCAGCGAATCCTCAGGGTCTGCTCACCTCTGTCTCCTCAGTGCTGGGATTGGGAGCATGTCATCAGAGCCAGCTTTTTCACATGGGGTTTGGGGATTGAACTTGGGTCCTCATGATTTCAAGACAAGTACTTTAGTAATCGAGCCATCTCCCTAGCCCACATTTGGGTCTTTATTATTCTTTTTGACATTGCCCTTAGTGGGCTTGACACTGTGTCTTGTCTCGGAAACAGAGCCATCACATTGGAGAATCAGCTGGTGATCCTTGCTACAACAGCGAGTGATGCTGGGGCTTACTACGTGCAGGCTGTGAACGAGAGGAACGGAGAGAACAAGACCAGCCCGTTCATCCATCTGAGTGTAGCACGTGAGTTCTGAAAATCCAAGTGACGGTCCCAAAAGAAACAAAGTCTTGCTGTAATTGATAACCATGGTGTGGTGGGACACTGTGCAATCCATCTCTCTCTGGTTTATGGCTTAATATCGATCGGCTGTTGGTAGTTCAAAGGGCTTCGGAGCCATTGATTCCTTTGAATGATTTGCAGACAATATGAATTTTATATTTTTAACCCAAGATCTTACTTGTTTTGCTGACTTTAAAAAAAAAGTGTTCTCTTTGTCCACTGCTAATATTATTATTTTAGCAACTTCCTCAGATTGTACCTATGGATCTTGGTTGCCACTAAGGCACAGGCTATGTTCTATTAGCCTACAAGTAGCATCCCCAAGAAAAAGAAAATGTACATATATGGTTGTGTTTAAATTAGCAATATTTGGGGCCAGCGAGATGGCTCAGAGGGTAAAGGAGCTTGAAGCCAAGCCTGATGACCCGAGTTCCTAAGGTCAATCCCCAGATCTGTGTGATAGAAGGAGAGTACTGATGCCCAGAAGTTATACACACATACAAACGCCATGGCATGAATGCTTTAAAATTAGCAGTATTTTAATAGGTAGGTCTAGTGGTCAAGGTTTGTCATCCCCTATCTTCGGGGCGCTGAGGCAGGAGGATTTCAAATCTGAGGCATGCCTAGATTACCAAGAGAGCACTAATCTAGTCCGAACCATGTATAGAGGCATTGCCTCATCTCTTTCTTTTAAAGGCAATGTCTAAGCACTGTCTGTTACTCATTTTCCCTAGACTCAACTAAATACACACAAGTTGCAGTTATAGACGCTATTATTTAAGAAAGTTTTAGTTTGAAGAATGGCTTTACATATTTGGACTTGGAAATTTTAGATTGTGACCTATACCAGGTTCAACATGCACATCAGAAATGGGTCCTCACATGCGGGGCCCCGTCTCCTTCATGGTATGAAATACTCTGGAGAAATTGACCATGGAAACTGGCCTTGGAAAGTGAATTTCAGAATGTAATCCTGGCATATGGCCCATTGTAGCCCTGAGTTTCCTCTTCTTCCTGAATATACTTGGAGATTGGGGAGATGTGGTTTTTCTGTTTGTGCTTTTAGAAATATGTGGGAGGAACTGCAGTGTTCTCTTTGCCTGGCATCTCAGGACAAGTACCTTGCTATAGGAGGGACAGAATGCACAGGGCAAATGTCTGCCGTAAGCACTGGGTGCTGCTGTGTGGGGATTAAGGGAGTGTGTGCTCACATGCCCACCAGATTCCAACAGGTGATCTGTGTGGCTCTGTCATGATTCCATCATCTACTCTTTTAATCTGTGTGTGTGTGTGTGTATGTGTGTGTGTGTGTGTAAGTATGTATTTTATGCACCTCTGCATACCATGTGAAGGCCAGGAATCTGATTCAGTTGCTTCCCACCTTTTAAAAAACATTTCGTGTGTGGGTATACACATGAATACACGTATGCAGCGTATTATGGTGTATGTATACATGTTGTGGGGATGTACACGCTACCACATTCATGAGTGTAGTTGACAGAGCAGGATGTCTCTGTCCTGTTAATATCACACTCGACTCAACAAGCTCTAGAAATCCTCCTGCCTCAACCTTCCACAGTGAGGGAACTACAGACACACTTTACCACACCCATTTATTATTACTGTTGTTGTTTTGATAGTCTCTGTGCAACCCTGTCTCTCCTAGAACTCACTACATAAACCAGAATGACAGCAAACTCCCCGAGATCCTCCTGCCTCTGCCTCCCAAGCACTGGGACTAAATGCGTATGTGTGCCCCCAAGCCTGGCCAGCAGCCAGCTTTTCACAAGGGTCCTAGAGTTTGGAACTCAGAACCTCATGGTTGTGCAGAAGGTGCTCTTCCCTCTGAACCACCTCTCTAGCTCCCTTCCTCATTGATTTTAAGGCTTTTTCACTGAACCTAAGGCTCACTGATTCAGCTAGACCTGGGTGGTGGCTGTGATCCCCAGGAATCTGCCTGTTATCACCCACCCAGCGCTGTGCGTTAGAGACCCGGCTCCTGTGCCCAGCCTTTATATGTGGGTTCCGAGGGATAGAATTCAGGTCCTTATCCTGCAATCGGTTTACCGACTGAGCCATTCCTTCAGCTCTTCAATTCTGAGAACCTCCCCAGATCATACAGCAGGCAGACTGAGGATTCATCAGGCCATGTTAATGCACATTGATTACATACAGCACCACAGCATCCTGTGTGTGATACTCTCTGCCTTTGTCGGGAGGCACGGGAGAACTGAACACGGCTGACCGAGATGTTTTCAGCAGCAATAACAAGGGACAGAGATTGTATTACCAATCGTGATTATTGTTAATGATTGCCACGTTGTATAACTAGAGGCATTCATTCCGCTCAGCAAATCTGATTTAGCACTCGATTGTGGTATAAATAGGATAATGACGGTCAAAGACAGTGGCGCTCGGGTTCAGAAACAAGGAAATCGCCCTTAATCTGTTGGAAGACAAGGGAAATGATTCCTCAAGAAATTCTGGGTTCACACAGTACTTCTAACAGTTATCAAATGGTCTGGTATCCTATGGGCTATTCTGACCCAGGGTAAAGAGTAGAACTAGAATGGTGTATTCTCAAAGTCCCTTCTGAATGCAGCACTGTGGTGGTAGATAATTGGAATCTGTAAAAAAAAAAAATTTGCAATAATTTCAGCTCTACCCCAACCAAAAAGTCTGTAAGAAGCCACTCATAAGTATTATAATTAACCAACTCATATCTCTCTCCCTTGTAAAATATTATCTTTTCATCAGCATCAGGTAAAACACTTAGGGCTGAGCTATAATGAGGTTGCGCTGAAGACTTATGCCGTGCTAGGTAAAAGCTCTGCAATCTGTTCCTCTATATATTCTTCACTTCTTACCAAGACCAGACACGGCATAGGAAGGGAAGGAGGTGGCAGAACCGGTCTTATTTTAATTCTTAGGTGAACCTTCCCCTGACACATCAGACTTAGCTAAATGTTAACTGGAACCAATTATGCATTCTTCCCTGTAGACGTTCTATTTGGGAACCTGCTAAAGATCAGAAGTCTTGACAAATCTACAAAGCCCTCTAGGATGTGTGCTTCAGTGTGGCTGCCTGTGCGTCACAAGGTGCTGTGTAGGTAGGAGCTACGACTTGGGGTGGGCGTGGAGCATCCTGTGAGGCCTCGAAGCATGGAAGACCCATCACCTCCCTGGATTCCCTAGACGATCTCAAGAGCCATATATGTTCTCATTGAACTTGGGGGTTAGAGCCTGTGCTGCAAGCTGGGTTCACCCCCCCCTGTCCTCAGTACACCACCACCCCCCCAAAAAAAATCTAATTGTGGAAAGCAGAAAAAGGAATTTGTCCAATGTGACCACATTGGGAAGAGGGACAAAGCCACCCCATTTCCCCAAGTCCACCTTTGGGGAGGTCCTGAAATAAGATTTAATATTGACTTAATAGAAGGGCCAAGGATATGCACATCTAAGCAGTCCTGGTCAAGGTATGGTCCCGCCCACTGTTGACCCATCATTGTCTGGGCTTAAGTCTCATCCTGTAGGGTGGTCTGATGAGACCTGTGTAAATCTCTTTCTAGAGACCTGCTCCTGCTCCTGCTCCTGCTCCTGCTCTGGTCAGACCCTCTCTGTCTTTATAGTGTCTTCATCTCTGCCAGGTACCTAAGGCACCATGAGAAAGGTGTGCTGTGTCTTCAGCCTCAGGTGTCTATTTTGTATTTTTCTGAGGTGGGCTTTTGTGAGAACACCACAGGAGAAGGTTGACAACTTAAAAAACAAAAGGAAAAAACAGTCAGTGTTCCAGAAGAATCAAAAGGTATTTCAGCCAATTAGCATTTACTGAATATAGATGCCCTCCCCCTTTTCTTTTGTCTAGAGAATAAAGTAAGGGAGTATGGTGTAGTGGCTGTGACCAGCTTCTGGTGTGGGGAACTCAAGTCTAGGTGATCATACTACAATTAGTTAAAAAATGATTTACCACTGATCTTGTCTCTCCTTTTCTATGGTGTGGAACAGAGGGAGGGACAGGGCTAGGCGTGTCTATGTGTCTAAATAAATGGTGTACTGTCACCTGCTAACAAGAGAAATTTACAGAACAAATGTGTGTGGTGTGTGTGTGCACATGCACATGTGACTATGTGTATGTATGTATGTGTATGTACACGTGGGTATGTGTGGGGGGGTATGTGTGCATGTGTATATGTGTGTGTGCATGCATGCTCATGCATATGTGTGTGTGTGATGTTTACATATATAGACATGGAGACCAGAGGTAGATGTCTTCCTCAATTGCTCTCCATCTTATTTTAAGAATCAGGGTTCCAAATGGGATTGGAAATCAATGAATGATTGGCTGGGCTTTTTGGCCTGAAAGTTCTATGGATCTGCCCATCTACCTCCCCAGCACTGGGGCTACTATTATCTATGTATGTTCTTATACATGAGTTCTGGGGATTGAACCCAGATCTTCATGATTCAAAAGCAAATGCTTTACCAACTGGACCCTCTTCCAAAACCCAGTGGTTGAATATTTTATCTGCACCTGGAGCTCTGGGAAGCAAAACATAATTAGTGTATTGGATAAAAACAAACCTTTGAGGTGTATGGAGCAGCACAGCTGAATCATGGTCTCCTAATGGTGCTGCACACTGCACCATGCTTGGTTAGTGGATGGCGTTACTAGACGCCAGCTTTTCTCCCCGTGTGTGGCACGGGCCATGTAGTATTCCAGTGTGGAAGGAGAGTCTGACCAACCTTGCTGCCTCTCTGGGCAGGTTTGCATTGACGTTCTAATGTGACGTACGTCACCAGATATTAAGGACATAGGTGGCACAGGAGCATTCCACATGAATCTTTCATTGCCAGCTCCCGCAGCTCAGGTGCATACCGCAAATGGCTGACCTTGCCTGGAAGGAGACATTTCTACTCTGAGGTCAGACCCAGGCAAGCTGTATAAACCTGTCAACCTGCTTTGCCCTTCCATTTTGAAAAGTTTACATCGAGTTAACTTCTATGTGTTGGCTTTTCCACATCGAATTAATATGTGAATGGGAGTTTCTTCTACAAAAAAAGAAAAAAGACTACAGTTAGGAGATAGGATGGGTTCTGGCGGTGATTAATCAATCATTGTTTAAAAGCCTCCGTCGAACGTACTGTAGACACATCATCACTTCTGACCCAATATTCAAAATGTCCAGTGTAATGAGGTTCTCTGTGAGGGGTGAAGCTGAGATTAAAACAGAAATGACTGCAGCTCTCCTTCCTGCTTCCTTCACCTCTTTCATTTTAATGTCTGCTCTTCAAACAACATTTCCAGATAGGCTATCATTTTAGCTGATCCTCCTTCAGTCTGACAAACCCGGCTTTTAATTCCGAAGCACACTTAACATTCTTGTGTCCTCTGTCATGCTAATTTAACTGCAGCCCTCATAGATGGTTAGTACTTAAAAGCCAGTCCCTAAGAATAATGTCTTTGCACAGTCATCCGAAAGGGAAAGGACGGTTCCATAGGCATGGATTTCTGTGGCCTATCCAACCTTCCTCACACTTTTAATATTAAAACAGTGAAGGCAGCAGGTGTAAGCCCTTGAGTGGACTCTGGCATGGGTTGGCTACCTAAAGCCATAGGAAGCATTTGAAAACTGTCTCTCCAAAGCCCTGAAGAGATGGTGGGTCCTCCACCCTGGCTGAGCCACTTAGAATGCAGTTGCAGATCTGTAGGGTGTGTGATGCTTCCCTGCCAGAATCCTCAGAAACATAAGGAGGAAGGGTTCCATATCCTGCGGTCAGGTACTTAACCACACAGTTGTACAGGTACTATGCATGCCCTGCCCAGAAAATGCTGACCAACCCTCTGGTGGGTGTTGCTAGGCAGATCCAAGACCCCACTCTGATAGGCAGGACCAAGTCTAAGCTTTGATCTCCAGAGTTCTTCTACAGACATTCAATCAGGAAAGAAGCCATGATGGGGCCCTCCAGAGACTCAGCAGATAGGACCACTAACTGCTCTTACAGGGGAACCAGAGTTTCGCTCCAGCGCCCATGTCTAGCAGCTCACAACTGCTACAGGAGTTACAACTCCAGTTCCAGGAGAGCCAGTGCCCTCAGTGGTTTCCACATGCCACCTGCACTCATACGCAGTGCCCACATGCAGACACACAATCACACACATACCTGAAAAAAGTAAAGGAGGAGGAGGAAGCAGAAGGGGAAGAAGAGGAGGAGGAGGAGGAGGAGGAGGAGGAGGAGGAGGCGGCAGTAGTCGCTCTGAGGGCTCAGCTGGCACAGTGCATACACTGCATACACAGAGCCCCAAGTTTGATCCCCAGCACCACATAGACTGAACCTGGTAGTAAAGTGCCTGTGATCTCAGTGCTTAGGAGGTAGAGGTGAAACGATCAGAAGTTCAAGGTCATCCTCAGCTACATAGTGAGTTCAAAGCCTGCCTGGATGATGTGAGAAAGCAGCCCAGAGCATCTGCCCCTGGTGTAGGAATACCTAGTTAACCGTTGGCTATGGCATTCACTAATGGGGAAGAAGCAAAGCAACTCAAACATCCTGCCGACCCCGGGGGTGTCCTTCTGCACCCCTCTCCTCTCTGGGCATCGTCCTCACGACAGCTTCATCTGTCTTGGTGTCTCACTGATGCGCGTGGTCCACACTTTGTCAACAGAAGCCTTTACCTTGCTTGGCCTTGATAATATTTCATTGTTTGGCCAAATTATTATGGTTTCAGAGAATCCCATTTTCTGTTAACATGACCTCCAAGTTCTATAAATGAAAGATTTATTCTAGCTAGCCCATAAAAAAGACCCAAAAACCTGGCATTTTTTTTTTATAATCTGTAAGCCTAGATTGGGCAGATTCTATACTATTCTCACCTGTATCCAAACTTGATGTCCCATGTTGCTCGCTGCTTGAGTCTCTCCCAGGCTGCTTCTGCTCCATCAGCCTGTCCTCAGGGTGGACACGCCCTTCTCTCAGCCACGTGCTTCTGGTCCATCCTGTCGAATGGCGATCTTCTGCTCCTTCCCTCCATCTTCTTTCTCCTTCTCCCCCGTGATCTCTCTGGAGACCCATCACTCAATTCTCAAGTCCCACCTTTCTCTCTCTACTGCCCAATCACAGGCTCTAGCCTTTTATTAACCAATAGCTTTAAAATGGGGAGCAAGGTTTACACAACAAAAGCCAGTGTATATGCAGATGCACTCATCTGGAGGGCAACCAGATCTCGAGGTTCAGCGTTTAGCCTAGCAACAGACCAACCCCCAAGAAAGCTCAGTGTGGCCTCGGAGCCTCATTCATCTGTGCTAGCTTCCCGAGTAACTCGAAGCAGCAGTGTCTCCCCAGGAATACTTTTATATCCACTTATCCATACTGTGAAAATTCATTCAGTTATAACAAAATGCACAGGTCCACAAATCTCCCTGTCCCCAGCAACCGTCAAATGGTAACCTATTGGAAAGTTCCAGAAGCACACAGGCCTGTGAGGACATCCCGCCCGCTTGCTTGCAAATGAGAATTGTCACGTGGTCCCTTGGGATAGCCTGTATACAGAGTTGGACTTCGGGTCACCCAACTGAAAGCTACAGTCTGCATGATCACTACTGTCAGCACACTGTATTCTACTTACACTTTCAGCTAAAATTTAAAGGGAAATGGCGACATAAATATTTTGTTTCTGAGCCCCACATGGCATAGGAGGCTGGGTGGTGAATGCGTAGGTGGGTAGATGGGTGAAGGGGTGGAGTGGAGAGCTGGATGGATGCTTAGGTGGGTAGATGGGTGAATGGATGGTGAGTGGGTAGGTGTGTAGATGGGGGAATGGATGAATGGATGGATCGTTGGTAAATGGATAGGTGGGTGGATGGGTGGGTGGATGGATGGGTGAATAAGAGGGCGGGCAATGTTACTCACCAACCCTTCAAGATCAACAAAAAGAGCTTGCGGGCCAGGGCTGTAGCTCAGTGGGAGAAGGCTTGCCTAGCGTTTATGATGCCCTAAATTCAAATCCTAGCCCTACCCACCACCACCAAAGAGAACAAGGTAAAACACTTAAAGTTTCTTTAAGGGCTGGGAGCTTGCCTCGGTCAGTAAAGTGCTTCTCAGGCAAGCCTGGGGCCATGAGTTCAGATCCCCAGCTGCGTCATCCCAGGGTTGGGGAGACAGACATGAGAATCCCCAGGGTTCTCTGGATGCCAATCCAGCTAGATTGGGAAGCTCTTGACCGATGAGAGACCCTGCTTCAACAAACAAGCCAGACAAGCGTCCTGACAAACAGCACCTGAGGTTGACCTCTGCCTTCCACAAGCACACAGGAGTATGCACAGCTGTCCTAATGGGAAGAACACCGTGTGCTCCTTACTGCTGAGCCAGTTCCCAGCCCCTCTGATGTACTTTTTGATTAAAAAAAAAATAGTGACAAGCATAACAGTAACTTGGTGTGAGGTTTGATGTTGTTGCTGTTGTTGTTGTTGTTGTTGTTTCTTTCCAAAACCATGAGTCCCTGGGTGAAATTTAAATTCACATACATACTGCTTCAGTGGCTGTGATGAACACCAAGAAAATACTCTGAGCCAGAAAATATAATAAATTAGGATAAAAGCATGGAAAGAAAAGAATGGAAATAGCGTTCCAGAAGGTAATCAGGGAATGATGTAAAATCCCCACGCAGAGAAGGAACCGGGCTGTGTGCCTCTCAATGGCCAGTGCCTGTACGACATCTTTAGACATGGCCCATCAAATATTTAGATTCCACTGAACACATAGAAAAGAGTGCTGAATGAGTCCGATTTTATTAAAATATGCCAGCATGCTAAAACACACCGAAAATGATATTTACATTCTTTTATATTTTATGACAAGAAATTTTAGATGTCACCTTAAAATGTGGAAGAGATACATGGTTTTACAGAATGCTCTCGGGTGATCGAGGAGTAAAATATTTTTCTGGGGTGTCTGCAGACTGGTAGTGATTTATAAGTAAGTGTACTATTAAATGGTTTGCTAAGGGCTTAGTAACATGAAGGCCGTGACTTCCTTTGAGCACCAGAGAGACGTGCTCTAAGCTATGTTCTTTCCCCAGTTCCTCACCAGCTCTCTTGGAACGCATGATCGACTCTTGTTCGCAGGCAAGCAGAGTTGGAGGGTAGAGCTTGGAACCGAGCTCACAAGCTCACTCACACAGTCATAAGGTTGCTGGCCCATCACAGGGTCACTGCCCGTCCTAGTCACTGTTCCATTGCTCTGACGAGACGCCGTGGCCACAACAACTCTTATTAAAGGGAGCATTTAATTGGGGTGTGCTTACAGTTTCAGAGGGTTAGTCCATTATCATCAGGCAATGGGAGGAGCAAGAGACACTGGGCCCAACCCACACGTCTGAAACCCCAAAGTCTGACCCCACAGTGACACACTTCCTCCAATGAGGCCACGCCTACTCCCACACCCCTCTTCCTGTCGAGTAGCACTACTCCATATGACCAAGCATCGAACTCTATGAGCCTATGGGGGCTATTCTTATTCAAATCGCCACACTGCTTCTCACAAGATCATTTACCCAGACATAAGGTCACTGACCTAGTCTCATGGTCAGTGACCCAATCACAGAATTGTTGAGTTGACACAGTCACACAGTTACTAGCCCAATCAAGAGTATGGTCAATGGGAGGCTGAAGACTCAAGACAATGTCTATGGGACTCCTTGCTGCAACCTAGTGATTCCTATAAAGGAAACCACGTATGTCCTGAGATAAAAATGGGGCGTGGGGAGCACCACCTGCTTGCCCTTCCACTGAGGATTCTCGGAGAGCCCTGCTGCACCTGAACCATTAAGAGTCTAGGATTGAGGCTGGGCAATGGTGGCACACGCCTGTAATCCCAGCACTTGGGAGGCAGAGGCAGGCAGATTTCTGAGTTCAAGGCCAGCCTGGTCTACAGAGTGAGTTCCAGGACAGCCAGGGCTACACAGAGAAACCCTGTCTCAAAAAAAAAAATGAAAATAAAGAGTCTAGGATTGGTTTTGTAAAGGAGGAGGCCTTCTGTCTGGTGGCAACACCCCTCTCTCTGAACACTGGATCTATGTGACAGCAGTGTGCTAGCTCTGCATACCTAACTGTGAAGCCAGCCTAGCACCCCTGGGTGCAATAGCAAAGTACATTTGAGTGTACAGCAAACTTAGCCTAGGCTTAGGGGTGAAGTGAATGTGAGATTGGAGATGAGGCTTGTGTGTGTGTGTGTCTGTGTGTGTCTGTGTGTGTGTGTCTGTATATGTATGTGTGTGTCTCTGTTATATGTGTGCATATGTGTGTATATGTATCTATGTATCTGTGTGTATGTGTGTCTGTATATATGTTTGTGTGTCCGTGTGTATGTGTATCTCTGTGCCTGTGTGTGTGTTTGTGGGTATATGTGTCTGAGTGTCTATGTGCACAAGCATTCTTGCATGTGTATGCATGTTCATGTGGAGGCCAGTCGTTGGCCTTGGGTGTCTTCCTTGATCTCTTTCTACCATGTTTAAGCTAAGCCTGGAGTTCACCAATTCAGCTAGTTTGTCTGGCCAACAAGCCCCAAGGTTTATCTCATCTATGCCTCCCTAGCACTGGGATTCCAGGTATGCATGGCCATGCCTGGCCTTTTATGCGGGTCAGACTCAAGTCTTTGTCCTTGTGAGGCAAGTCAAGGCAGTGGTCATTATTGACAACAGTGCCTTTGTTACTGTGGAGGATGGAAGGGAGGATGCTCTGTCCCGTGGATTTCTAAGAAGGATGTTCATGGCACTCCTACTTCCCAACAAGGACACACAACTCCTGCTCAGTATATGGGCACTCAGGAGAATTTGCTCACCAAGCTGACCTACCCAGTTGGAATCTGTAAATGGACTGTAAGTATTCATTTACTTGTGCCAATTAGGAGCTGAGTAGTTAAGGGCACCGATTACCATCTGGTGCTGATTTGCCTAATCAGATTTCTCACAAACTCCTCCACAAAGCTCAGCTTTAATAACTCTCACAAACCTTCTTCCCCACTGCCCTCTTGTTAAATGCACCAATTTAAATGATCGTACAGATATGCCAGTGTGGGAGTCCACTAATGGGGCCAGTTTTAGGGCTGAAACTTGACAGTGCTCTAATACTATTTACCCTTGACTCTGGGGTCTGATTTTTCAAATGTGTCTGAAGTTAGCTGACAGGAGCCTTAAGTTAATTCCATTGTAGGCTCGGCATACAAAGGGACAGTATTTTAAAATGTGTCCTCTATGCCAGGGCTTGGCACTGGAGTTCACCCATACTGGCCAGCTCCACCCCTTTTGCATGCAGCCCCTAGCTGTGCATCACCTTCATTATTGCTAAGAAATGGAAGTTGGGGGCTGAGGAGATGGCTCAGCAGTTAACAGCATGCACCACTCCTCCAGAGGACCCGGCTCCCAGCAGCTCGATCCGGTGACCCCCAACTACCTATAACTCCAGCTCCCTCTCAGAGATTTAACACTGTTTCTGGCCTCTGTGGGCGTCTTCATAATTGTGCTGCACATAGATGCACGCGTGCTCATACACAGGCAGAAAAGGTAAAAATAGAAATCTTAAAAGATATAACGTTTTAGGGGAATCTAAAGAAGAGGGTTGGGAACTTGGATTTGCTTACAGTCCTTCCATCAGCTCTGGCACGGTTCCATCACATGCCTTGTCTGGAGAATGCCCTAACTGAAGCCAGTCACAGCGACTGCCCAGGAAGAGACCACAGAGATAGCTGTTAGTCATAAATGTGGTTTTCCTGGAAAAATTCTATTTATTCGATGGTCAAACATAAATAGTGGTCTTGATTAGTTGCCCGTTATAGAGATTTTAGTGGGTTTTTCCCCCTATTCTTCTTGGTCATCCCTAGTATTTTTCTACTTATGAATGAGTTCAGCATCCTGAGGCTCCTAATTAAGTAATACCTGTTGTGCCAGGTATGGTGGCGCACACCTGTAATTCCAGCACTTGGGAGGCACAGTCAGGCAGATTTCTGAGTTCGAGGCCAGCCTGGTCTACAGAGTGAGTTCCAGGACAGCCAGGGCTACACAGGAAAAAAAAAAAAAAAAAACCACCCTGTCTCGGGGGGGGGGGGGGAAGAAAGAAAGAAAGAAATACCTGTTGGTATTTTTTTTTTAAGCTTGAGAATTTTGAGGTTTTCTAAATCCAGATTGATTTGCTGGGCTAAATTGTCTTACCGCCTCCTGTTTCAGAAAGCAGGAAGGTGTGCTTTTTGGAAGGGCACAGGGAGTGGAGCCAATCACTTTAGTAACAGTGGTGTTTGTATTGATGGTGTGTGTGTCACTGCTCTTAGTGATGAGGTAAAACACCCAGGCATGAGCACCTTATGAGAGGAGGGCTTTATTTTGACTGACAACTCAAGGGGGGAAGGCGTGGTGACAAACGGGTGAGGCAGCTGCTCACACTGCATCCCAGTCAGGAAGCAGAGAGATGGGTGCCGGGCTCAGCTTGCTGTCCCCCTGGATCCCAGTCTAGAGACTAGAGCCACCCATATTCAGGGTGGATGTCCCCACCTCAGTGAAAGCAATCTAGACAACCTCTCATAGACTGTAGATATGCTTAGAGGCTTGTCTCCTGGGTTGCTCCAGATCCTTTCATTCGACACTTCATGTTTTTGGCAGGAAGGTGGGGAAGGGTGTGAGACAGGGTCTGCCCGTGTAGCCTTGGCTGTCCCTGAAACTTGCTCTGTAGACCAGACTGGCCTCGAACTCCGAGATCTGCCTTACTGGACACTCACCACTAACCCTCACAGCATCTAATGCCGCGTGTGTTATCTCCGGGTTCTAACATACTAGTAAGGACAGGAAACGTGGTTTGTCCCAATGTTTAATAAAAGCACACTATAGTGGTAGTTGTAAAAATAGCTTGTTTTTAAATGTCTACTATGTGTGCACTTTGCAAATATTACGCTCTATTAAAAACATTGGCCCTCGTGCATCCCCACGGGAGGAAAATTCAAGAAGTGGCCGGGTGGCTGTCACCCTCATTTCACAGGTGAAGGACACGAATGAAAAGGATAAATAGCTGGCAGTGACGTGTGCAGTTCACTGGGCGGTGTAGATCGGGACCGACCCAGGTCTGAGTCTCTCCCATGACACTTACAGGACCTTACTCATTTACGATAGGACTGTGTTTGATTTTAGAAATCACGCGAGACCCTCTCAGCTGACCCCTGCCTTAGAACAGTGGTCACCCCTTCATGGCAGTCAGTTCCCAACTTTACTGCTCAGTCATAATGTTTTATGCCTGATCACTGTAAACGACTCTCTTTGGAGCCTTATAGATGGCAATTACAGCAGGTAATTAAAGCCGCAGATCTTTACAGGGTGGCTGAGAACACTAAATCAAACTTGAGAAAAATCAGGTGGTGTCTGATACAGAGAATAGCTGTTTCCCAGCTCTGAAGTCTGTTACCAAAGCCAGAGCCAGCACTGAGCCCTCGCTCTCCCACGAACACTCTGCACTGAGATGGGCACAAGCGAGATTTATGTTAAGAATAAAAAGGGCAGAAGTTTACCTGCAGCTGTAGGTTGCATGTTCCAATTAGTGAATCCTCTGCTAAAGTCTCTGTCATCTCTGTGACTTTGGGTCATTAGGCTGTCCGGGCCCTCTCACCTTTCACCATCTTCAGGGATCGACTCTTAGCATTAATCAGTTCCCACCTCTTCCAGCTTCATGTGGCTCAGCATTCAGCAGAGGTAGTCAGCGGAAGGAGCGTGCGACCCTTGACCCAGCTGGCGGTGTACGCTGCTCTTTGCCCACACAGGTCTGGAGGGGGGATCCTGGGATGCTAGTTCAAGAAAATATTAGTTTTTGTAGTTTTATAGCGCATAAGATGTGAGCTGGGTTTTGTCTGACTGTCCTTAGTTATGAGCCTGGGTGACCATCCATGGAGCCTGAGAGCCATAATGGGGGTGTAATTTTCCAGCAGGTGGGGTAGCAATGGGCGATCAGAGGCTCCAGACTCCAGAACTCTGGAGAGAGGGGACAGGGCAGACAGCTCAAGAAGCAGAGCCCTTGCTGCTGTGCAGATATAAAGAATGAGAGTTCAAATCCCCAAGCCCTGTGTAAAGCTGCATGGGGTAGCCTGCATCTGTAATCCCAGTGTGCCTACAGCGAAACACAAAGCAGAGGCAGGAGAATCCCTAGAGGCCTGTGGACCAGCTAACCTGGCCACACAGCAGTGGTCAAGAGACTGTGCCAGAGAAGGTGAGAGGTGAGGTTGTTCTCTGACCTCTGCATGCAGGTGCCTGTGTCTCTCCAACACAGGAGTCTGTACAGAACACACACACACACACACACACACACACACACACAGAGACACACACACACACACACACAGACACACATACATACACACACTCACACATACATACATACACACACACACACACACACACACATACACACACACACACACACACACACACAGAAACCTTTAAGAAGAAAACCTATGCAAGACTACACTTCATTCTGTTCTGGTTCCTAATGTGGGCTTGTGGAGCAGGAGGTGAAGTTGGGGAGGAGAAGGACCTGCCAGCCACCACTTAGAGTGACAGTGGGAAGACTCTCACCTACAGAAGTGAGCCAGGTATGGTGGCACACGGGCCTGTAATCCCAGCACTTGAGCAACAAGCTGAAGGGCCAGCCTGTGTTAGAAGAGATCCTGTCACAAAATACAGACAGGGGCACACATGCACACGCGCGCGCTCGCACACACACACACACACACACACACACACACACAATTCAGACAGACAGACGGGCATACACACACAGTGTGGGAGGGGTAGCGAAGGAGAAGAATTAAACAGACAGTGATAATGCTCCTTACCCTGCCCGGGTGGTCTTCACTGCTCAGAGGCTAGGGAGGAGTCTCTTCTTAGAGGAGCCCTGCATTCCCTAGGCTGAGATGTCTCCGCTGCCACCGCCATGACCACTGACGCCATCGCCCCGCTCTGCTCACCATGACCGTCATGTTTGTTCTATCACTGGTTACCACAGTGCTCCCAATTCTTCCTGCATCACCACCCTGTCTCCCCCGACAGCTCGGCCTTGGAGTTTTATTCATTGGGGGCTTGTTAAGTCCATTTGTGAAACAGCCCTGTACAAATAGGCTCCAGCATTGAATACTCTCCCCGCCTATTCATCCACACTAGACAGAGAGATCCGGGCATGGTACCCTATACGTAAGTTAACCTGTGCTTTTTAGTTCATGTCAGACTGTCCAATTTTTTTTTTCCTTCAACACTCAAGAAAACTTAACTTCTGGATTGAGAAAATGGCCTAGGGAAATTATGCACAAAATGGTCCCATCATTAAAAAATATTAAGGGAATAGGCAGTATTTTGACCTTTCATCTTGTTTGTTTCAAGTTTCATGGCATTAAGTATATTCATACTTGTAAAGTGGGGAGAGGGTCCCTATCCTGGCACTCAGATTAGCTGAGCCACAGGGACATCTTAAACAATGTAAGAGGGCTCATGTCAAGTCACATGACCTCTACTGGCTCCTGTTCTGATTGGTTAGTGAGCCTGCCATTTAATCAATATTAATCAATATTTTGCATATGACCCTGGTCTGGAACAGTACTCAAGGAAACACTAAACAGCAGATGTGTCATCGTAACCTTGTGTGTGTGTACGTTTGTGTAGGAGTGCACATGTAAGTGCAGGCATGCATGAGGAGGTCAGAGCACAGCCTTATCTGTTGGTCCTTTGAACTTTTGCTTGAGACAGTCTCTCATTGTCCTGGAACTTCACCGCATAGGCCAGGCTAGCTCACCACACAGGTCAGCCTAGCTCACCATATAGGCCCAGGCTAGCTCAACACATGCTAGCTGATCCAGAAACTTCCAGGGAATCTCCTGAGTTGGCCTCCTTCTTAGAAGGTACATGCTACTACTGCACCTGGCTGTTATGTGAGTGCTGAAGAGAGGCCCTCACACTCGCAGTGCCCCAAATCCATGCCTGAGTTCTTCTGCACGGAAGCCATCTTAGAAGCATTGCTCTGTGGTTTCCTTTGCTTTTGAGAGTTATGTATCATTTTTATCCCCAAAGAGATTCCTCCCTTGGCCTCTTTAAAAAATTCAGTTCATTTCTATTTTTCATTCAGAAAACACAGTGTTCGTACCCAGCATTATGGGAAACTAAATAAAGAAGACACGCGGCCCTTGCCTTTCCTAGCGCCCCCCCCCCCTTGCAGGGAGAGAAAGACTGAACAAATGAGAGGACTCCACTGTGCAGGATGCCGGCTGCAGTGGAGTTATGCAGAGAGCATGGCAGGAGCACAGACCAGGGAGCTGTTAATCCTGCGTTCGGGGCTGGAAGAGCTTTGTTAGCAGAGCTCTTTAAAAATCTTTTCTTTTATGGGGCCACACACCACACGGCCTGTGAGACAATTAAGAACAGAGATCTGGGAAGGGAGGCGCTCTGTGCGACTGGGGGCCGTTGTCTTGTCTTGTTTCAACCCAGCATCCCCAGGGAGACCTCACACTAACACAGCCTCCTCCCAAGAGCCCTTATTACTGTGTGGCCACCGTCTGCACCAGGACCTAAATGTCTCTTTCCCCAGGGACCTTGAAGAATGGGTGACAGATAGCTACACTAGAAGTACTTGTCTCACAAAAGTCTACTCCATGTGAGAGTTTTGCTCAGTGAGTGTCTGTGTGTATGTGTGTGTCTGTGTGTGTGTGTCTGTGTGTGTGTATGTGTGTGTCTGTGTCTGTGTGTCTGTCTCTCTGTGTGTGTGTGTTTGTGTATATGTGTGTGTATCTGTCTCTGTGTGTGTGTCTATCTCTCTGTGTGTGTGTGTTTGTGTATATGTGTGTGTGTGTCTGTCTGTGTGTGTGTGTGTGTCTGTGTCTGTGTGTCTGTCTGTCTCTGTGTGTGTGTGTGTGTGTCTCTGTGTATGTGTCTATCTCTCTCTCTCTCTCTCTCTCTCTCTCTCTCTCTCTCTCTGTGTGTGTGTGTGTGTGTGTGTGTGTGTGTGTGTGTGTGTGTGTTGACTGTCCAATGTCTTCATCTCTCACTCTGCACTTTAGTTTTGGAGATAAAGTCTCCCACTGAACCTGGACCTCACCGATTCAGGTAGACTAGCTGGCCGATGAGCTCCAGGGATCCACTGCCTGTCTCTGTCCCCCTAGTACTGGGGTCTCAAGCACACATTGCCACCCCAGGAGCTGAAAATTAGAACACAGACCTGCACGTGTTCGCTTTTCTGACCGAGCTGTTTCCCTGCTTCCTTCTGATTTATCTTGGCTTTTGGACGAAGGTTCCCTTTCCAACAGCCACGTTGTCTTTCCTTTGACTTGTTTTCTCTTGATGCTCGTTCCTTTGGGTTTTCCTTATTTGGCATGTGAGGAAACAGCCTGGTTAGCCTTTGGAACGATAACTTGATTGGGGTCAGTCTTAAGTAGGGAGCTGGGTGAAACATATTTAATGCCTAGGTCCCCCTTGCCTCTGAAATACTGGGTCTTGGCTGTTTTCAAGGGAGACCATGACCACACCCCCAGCTCCCATCCCAAGCCCCTCCCGGAGCTAGTCCTTGAGAACAGGCTCCTGCCTGTGCAGGCTCAGAGCAGACCTTCTCCTTCCTCTGTTCCCAGCTGCTTTGCCCACACCCTCTGGGGAGGCAGCACAAGCCCCTGCTGTCTGTGCATCCCTGTTTGGTCTACAGTTCTTTACTAGACAGGAGAGGGAATGCTGAGAAAGAAGACACCTCCCTGCTTTAGTAAGAAATCTTTCTGGCTCGAGGGTGACTTGGAGCTGTCAGTCAATAGGATCATTTAAAACTGATCTGGGAGGGTGGCTTGGTGGGTAGAGCAGTTGCCTAGCCTTTGTGAAGTCCTGGGATTCCATCCACAACGCTGCATAAACAAGGTGCTGTGGGGAAGCCTGTAATCCCAGCACTCTGGAAGTGAGGGAAGGAGGATCAGAAGCCTAAGGTCACCCTCAGCCAATGGGAAGTTTGAAGCCAGCCTCGGAGATCTTGTGTTAAAAACAAAAACAAGCCTATGGGGCTGCCTGCAGGCTCCAAGCACAAAGGCAGAGCCCAGCAAGCACCTGGGGAATGGGGTGGGGTCGGGAGGAAGGCTGAGGACAAGGAGGTAGGCAGCAGCCTGAAACTCACACAGAACCTGCCCCCAGACGCCCTGGGTAGCCTTAGTCCCCCGACAATGGTCCAGTATTTATGGTGCATTAGAAATCAGAACCCTTAGACCAGAACAATGACTCTTTGCGATGCATATTTGCATGTTTGGGGGAAAATAGACTATGTGACACACTGCAGTTTCCAAGAGGTAGGAGGGATGGAGGAACGGAGAGGTGCATGTGCACGGAGGGAGGTGGGCTCTAACCAGTGATGCCAGGCGTGAGAGAAGGTTCTGCATTACCACCAGTGCAGCCACACGAGGCCATGCTGATGCCCATGGTCTGTGGTGCCTCTGAGGGCTGTTATGGCACCTGTGGCCACTGTGCTGATGTCTGTGCTGTCGCCAAAGACCATGTGGAAGTCCATGGTCTGTGCTCCTGCTGAGTGTAAAGGGCATGGAAGATACTTTTGCTGTGGTATCAATGACTGCCGACTGACAGTTAAGAAAGAGGGGCATAAAGTCAGGCGGTGGTGGCGCACGCCTGTAATCCCAGCACTTGGGAGGCAGAGTCAGGCAGATTTCTGAGTTCCAGGCCAGCCTGGTCTATAGAGTGAGTTCCAGGACAGCTAGGACTACACAGAGAAACCCTGTCTTGGAAAACCACAAAAAAGAAAGAAAGAAAGAAAGAAAGAAAGAAAGAAAGAAAGAAAGAAAGAAAGAAAGAAGGAAGGAAGGAAGGAAGGAAGGAAGGAAGGAAGGAAAGAAAGAAAGAAAGAAATGAAAAAGAAGAAAAAGAAAAAGAAAAAGAAAAAGAAAAAGAAAAAGAAAAAGAAAAAGAAAAAGAACCCCCCCCCCAAAATAATTGCCTAGACACAAGAAAACTCTTTAAAATTGTGATAAGGATGCTCTCCACAGTCGATGGCTTCTAGCATGGGTGCAGGTGGGGAAAGACTCAGCTGTCTTCAAGGGGGTAGCCACTGGGAGTTGGACCATGCTCCAGTGCGTATATGGACAACACAAATTGGACCTCCTCCTCCTTCTCTTCCTCCTCCTCCTCCTCCTCCTCCTCCTCCTCCTCCTCCTCTTCCTCTTCCTCCTCCTCCTCCGCCAAGTGTGATCAGGATACATGATGTGAAATTCCCAAATAATCAATAAAAATATTATGAAGAAATAGTAAACACAAGGCGGAGGAGAACAAAACAAAAGCAAACAAGCAAACAAAACCCGTAGCTTTCTGATAAATTACTGTGATTTAGAGCAACCCCAAATGAAGTCAATAGATTGAGATTGTCACGGTAAAACTTCCATTCCCCCGGCTTATCTCTGAAAGACGTTTCCTCAGTGGGTACATTTATTAAAATGAAAAATAGAAATAAAATCGATGCCGAATGCCTTTTCATTTTTTGCTAGAAGTAATATTCATCCACGAATACAGGAACTAATTAAAAGAAGAACGCTCCATTCATCTCATTAAAAGATGTGCACTGGAGTTTGCCTTTCATACTCAATAATGATTTGTAAAAATTTGTCATGGCATTTCTGAGTCTGATTAATTACTAATAATCACTATAATGGGTAACTAATCCATAAATTTTTAATAGTTAGAACTTTAGGCTCCCAGGAAATTTTTACAAATTATTAGAAACCCCCTTTTTTTTAATAAAAGTGAAAGATGCAATTCACTGATAAAAAAAGACTTTCAAATATATAATACATATTATAGTGAATGAGATTTTGTACGTGGCTTGAAGGAGGAAAGGGATGACATAAAATTCTCAAATGTTACAATGTTTAAGAGTTATCTGTTGTGTAATTATGTGTGTATGTGGGGGATGGGACTTTGCATGCAAGGGGCCCATGCAGTCCAGAAGGGGATGTTGGATTTCAGGAGTCGGAGTTGGAGGCAGATGGGGACTGCCAGATGTGGGTGCTCAGAAGCAAATTGAGGTCCTTCTCAAGGACCTGCTTTAACCACTGAGCCCATTCTGCAGTCCCAGGAGGAGGGTTTCTACGTGTTTCTAAGGAGGGTTTCTACGTGTGGCTCACATCCTGTTGGTTTCTAGATCCCTCTAGATGTATATGAAAGAGGGAGCTACAGCTTTATTTGTGGTGGCGAGAGAGGTGGCCCAGGAGTTGAGACCACTCTTTCAGAGGACAGCAGTTCAAGCCCCAGCACCCGTTTCCAGTTCCAGCTCCAGTTCCAGAGGACCTGATGTCTCTACCCTCTCCTCGTACCCACACTCAAATGCACACACTCCCTCCTGCTACACAAGTGCACATAATAAAAAAAATACAATTTTGTTTATAAGACACTGAGAGTTATATCTAAACATTTAAGTATAAACTTAAAATATGTGAAAGTAAGTTTTTCAAATTTCTTTCACGGAGTACAATCTGTGAAAATTCTAATAGTGGCACACCATGCAACGGCTTGGGCTGCCCGAGAGCTGGGATCACAGGTGGGTACCACCATGCTTGGTCTTTGTTTGGAAATGAAAGTGGAAACCGAGGGAGGGGTCAGGGATATTGGTACCAGAAGAAATCCAGCCACCACTTGCTAGGAAGATGGGAACCAGAAGATCAAAAGAACAACACTCGAGAAAGTGCTAGACCAGTTGGATAATACCACCCAGAAAGCTTGCAAGGTTTAAAATGCAGCGTACTATTCCTCAACTCTAGAGGCCCATAGGAGTCATCTGGACTGTGTGAGAGATCTTGTGCGCATGGGTGTTTCTGTGCATTAAAGGACTTGGCTGAAAGCCTGGTCCTGGGAGCTTCAGCTCCTCCTCGGAACCAGATTCTGCAGCCTAATGAGATACTGAGGTGACTCTTATCTCCATTAAAGTTGGGGAGACCAGGTTTCTAAGAGCTCCCAGGTGATGCCAGTGTGGCTGGTTTCCTGCAGTGTCACCATCACCAGGCATCCTAACACAAAGGTGCTCAGCGCATGACTTCCAGACCAGTCTTGGGACAGTCTTGGGCATTTGTTGACTACAGACATCTCCAGCACGCAGCCCAGTGCTCAGGACCAGATTCTCTGGAATCAATCTTCCTGGACAGTTCTGATGTCCACCTAAGTCTGAGAAGGCTGTGTTTGAGAGTGCCACAGCAACCCCATCATGTTAAGTATCTCAGATTAATCTAGAGAAGGGTTCTCCACCATCCTAATGCTACAACCCTTTAATATCGTTTCCTCATAAAATTATTTTTGTTGTTACTTCATAACTGTAACTGTGCTGCTGTTATGAATTGTAATATAAATATCTGTGTTTTCTGGTGGCCTTAGACCTGTAAAAGGGTGGGGTCAGTCATCACCAAAGGGATCGAGACCCACAGGTTGAGAACAACTCGTGTGGAGGGATTGGTCAGTAGGAACCTAATGCTCAGAGGCCCTCCTTAATGGAGGCTGATGGTGAAACCTGTGCCCCAGGCTCTGCAGGGGCTCACGAGTGTGTGGAAAGCTATAGAGGATAGAAGTGCTCTAGATGGGACCAGGCCCAGACAGATACAGAAACAGGAATAGGTTACACACAGGGTACCCCCAACTCCACACACTCCTCCTTAGCAGGGATGCCTGTTCCCCGCTTCGCAGCTGAAGCTCAGTGGGAAGGTCACCTTATCTCGGGATTAGTTGACTCAAAGACATGTATGTCATCTCAAAGGAGACAAGAGATAGTTTCCTCCTTAGCCAAGTGAATGACCACTGCCTAGGAACACAGGTCCAGGTCAGCCCAAAATCTACTTCCCAATGAGAAACAGTCTGATGAAGTTTTTACAGCCACAGGAACAAAAGTCATAAGTCAAGGCACTGGCAGAAACATCCGGTAGGCAGGTTACGACAAAGCAGGGAGACCTTGGGTGCTCTCTGAAGAGGGCCTTTTGGATGGTAGAAACAGGGTGTTGTTAAGCTAATGCATTCCAAAAGGTTTTGTCCGTTAGTTACGGCATGTTCGGTCAAATACCGAGGTGAGCGGGGAAAGACTGTTATGGGGGCAGATAGCTCAAGATAAATTGTGATTTGGCTCCAGATCAGCAACATTCCAACTTCTCCACAAGTCAGCTCTAATCAGCCCATCAGCCTTGCAGAAGGTTCAGCGAAGGCACAGTTCTTTCTTGGAATGTGTTGTTCATGCAATAAAGTGACAGAGAACTAAAACCTTAGGGCTGATTCCTAGGAGGGTCCTAGAGAAATGCAGAGGACAGCTGAAAATGCTGTCCCGCCCTTAAAGTATCCTGGCTAGCAGTCAGGAGAGGCCCCACCGCCTACCCCCTGAATTGGTGCTATTGCTGGCCTGGTAGAAATGAAAGTATTCTAAAGAGACACTTAGGTCTCTCACTCTGACTGTCAGACTTTTAAAACAGTGGTCAAAGAAAGAAAATTCCCCAGGAATCTCATGGTGGGAGACAGAAAAGACACCAGCAAGTGGAAGAGATTTCCAACTTGCTAGAGCTCCTTACAAGCTGAGACTGGAGCCTGGCCAGTGGGTGAATATTAGGCAGGACCCAACCTTGCTAGCTGCTAGCTGCTAAGTAAACCCTACCCTCCTTTCAAGACCCCAAAGACGGCCTTGCTGGGTCTGATCCCTGGATCTCTTTGTCCCTCTCTCCTCAATGCAGCCATATTGAATAAATCTCCTTTCTCTGTTTTCCACTATTAACTTGTCTCTTTAATTGCTTTATTGAGAATGGGTGCCCCAACCTAGCTTGTTGGGATATAGACTGTGACCCTCAAGTCATCTTCTCTCTTGTCGACCCCTCCTAGGTTCATGACAATGGCCCCTGAGCCTCAAGCTCTGCCATGTTAGTGGACCTGTGCCTCTTTGGCAAAATGCACAGGGGTCCATGGATCACCTGGGCACACTGTGCCAGCATGCATGATTGCTACCCGGGGACCATAAAGAGTTGCCTGCTAATGTTCCTAGAAAGCGGAGGAGGGATCTGTCTGAAACCCAGGCGACTCCCTGGCATAACATCACGGTTCTCCTACACTCAAACGTGACAGTCATCAGGTTTTGGTTAGACTCAGGGTGGGTCAACTGAACGCTTGAGTGAGAAACATCTGGGTTGACCCATAAGAGGATCAATGTCCGTCAGCCAGAGAGCTGGACCAAGACGAGAGGCACCTTCCCAAACCCATAGAGCAAGGAGAAGATGATGTCACCATGGCTTCAGTCTGAACTGAGCTGTGATGTCTGTGTGTGTGTGCGCGCGTGTGCGTTTGTGTGTGTGTGTGTGTGTGTGTGTGTGTGTGTGAGAGAGAGAGAGAGAGAGAGAGAGAGAGAGAGAGAGAGAGAGACAGAGACAGAGAGAGACAGAGAGAGAGAGAGATTCTGATGCAAAATGCACCTGCATGTTTTAGGCCAGGAGTCTCAGAAGAGTGTGTGTCAACCAGGATAAAATCAGATGGCCCCGGGGCTCATTCCTGTTTAGCAGGGTTGCATCCAGCAAATGCTGAAAGCACCTTGTCAGTTGGACTGATAAAAAATGCTGCTCTCACACATAGCCTTTGTATGTGTGTATTAGTCAGGGCTCTCTAAGGGAAGAGAACGAGAGGGTGAACGTACATTAAAAGGGGATTTAGTAGATTGGCTTGCACAGGAGGAGCTGAGTAGCCCAGTAATGGCTGCCAACATCCAGAAAAGCCAAATGCCCAGGAGCTGCTAGTCCCTGAGGCCAGATGTCTGCCTCGGCCTCCCAGCCTGACACTGAAGGCCTGGAGGATTCCAGGAGGGCCCTGGTCATCAGTCCATGTTGGAAGGTCGAGGAAGCTGGGTTCAGAGGTCAGTGAAGGATATAGACACACCCAAGAGCAGAAGGGAAAGCAGCCCTAGCCTCTACACTTTCCATTTGGTCCACGAATTCTAGGGGACCAAATTCTAAGGTTGCAATCATCCTGACAGACCCTCCCCGGGGTGTGTCTCTTAGTTGATTCAAAGTCTAATTGTGTTGGTACTGTTAACCATCCCTGTGCCTCAGAGTACTTAAGGTAGAAAGCAGAGCCAGGGTGGCCCACCCTTTCCTGAATCAAGAGGAGCTGGATGTTAAGCTGTCTTTTGGTTGGGGAGGCAGAGGCAAATACCGTGACTTGGATATGGAAGTGAGAAACCAGCCTGCAGGAAGGCTCTTTCCTTCCACCGTGTGGGACCTGGTTTCAGACTCATGTTGTCAGGCTTAAAGGAAGTCGCCCTTACCCACCACGCCATCTTGCTATCCCCCTGACCTTCTTACAAAGATCCCCATACTCCAAAGGAAAAACAAGAGCCGCTTTTATGGACTCTTTTTGTTTCTTTCTGTTTACTCCCAGAATACTGCATGGTCCGGGCGCACAGTTTTGTCTTCTAGGCCAAGCTGAATTTCTGGCTTCATATTGTCTATTTTCTAACTACGGAGGAGTATGATTTATTAGCTTTTGTCTCCAGCTGTTCCAAGAAAAGGGGCCTTTTATTGTAGAGGGGAAATTGTTGAAGTCCCATCACCTGCAGAATAGAACTTGGCTCTTTCTTCCCCCAAATTAACTAAGATCAGTCCGTTTTCAGTGGGCAGTATTCTTTTATTAGTTTTAATTCATTTTTCTGCACATCTGATTTTTTTATTCATAATGCTTTTGATGAAAATTAATTAGTTTCTTTTACAGCTGAGACAATATTGTTGTGGGCACCCAGGCATTGTTATACAAAAACGCTCCATTGTAAAGGCCGCCCCAGGACTCCCGGTCTGAGTCCTTACTCAAGGCACTGGCCACACCATGAGGCCTGGGAACACGGAGCTCTGTGACTGCAGGGGTCCTAGCCTCAGTTTCTCCCTCAGTACAGTAAGGAGTTTGAATCTGTTACATCGTAAGCTTTCTTTGATGAGCCTGTCAAAGGAGACGGATGTGTGGCAATGTGTAGATCAGAGAGATTCGTACTGAACCTGATTCCTGTCATGCTGCCGTCATAAACTGTCAACCATTTAGGGCCCGTGGGAAGTGGAGAACAGGGTGAGGAGACATGCTCCCCCAAACCTATCACTGAGACTCAGAGGAGCTTGAACACGCTCACTTCCGGAGAGGCCTGGGCACATCCACTCAACGGTCGCCTGGATGCTCTCACCTGAAAGGGTCCGGATGCTCTCATGGGTCCTGTCCCAGGCCAGGGAAGCCTAGAGCCTCCCTCACATGCTCACCTTGCTTCTGGGTCCCATCAAGTCTGAGACTGAGGCCTTTGCTGATGTTCCCCGATACACAGCTTTCCTACAGCTTAATCTCTGTTGCAACTGGGAACCGTAAAATCAAGTTTCACTAACTAAAAAGGAAAACAAAAACACGAAAAACAAACAAAACACTTCCCTAACAATAGTTTCAGCAAGGAAGAATTTGGGGAGAAAAAAATGTTTTTAAATGTGATGGTGTCACGCCAGCAGCAGCTTTCCAGTTATCACTCCGTCTCCTTGCTGCTTGCCTCAGGCCTTGCAGACAAAAGTCAACCCATTTACCTACCCGCGCAGCTGGGCTCGGATTAAGCAGGAGCCTTCATTTTTATGAGACATGCCGTTCTGTTTTTGCAAAAATCCATTATGAGTAGAACCAACTGAATTAATCAAATTATCATTTACTTATCGTACGCTACTTTATTAGCTGCAGCGTGCACTTCAGCAGAGCCCCTCCCGCCATGCAAGGACGTGATGGGGGGGGGGGAGGTAGGGGGAGTGAGGGGGTGTTGTTCTGACCATGTGAGCTTAGCTACCTGGTGAAAGAGTCACCGAGGGTTCAGCTAGAAAGTGAGACGGGACATGACCTCACCCAAAGAAGGAAGGGAAGAACCATTGGCTCAAACGGATAAAAAGCTGAACAGCTGCGTGCGCTAAGCATGCTGGGAAGACAGGAAGTCAAGTAATGCAAGTGCCTCTGAAAGGCCAAAAATCTGGGACTGGGAGTTGCCATAGCCGGTGAAGCAAGCATGAATCCCCGAGTAGTATCTCCGATACCCAAGTCAAAGCCAGGTGTCATAGCCGAACTCTGGAGAGCATAGACAGAAGTGTCCCTGAGGCTCGCCGGCCACCCACACTGTTGGAGCTGATGAGCTCCAGGCTCACTTGGAGCCCCTGTTCCTAAAACTAAGATGGAGAACAACAAGGAAGCTTCCACACCCACATCCACACACCCACAGGACCCTGTACGCACATTTCACACCAATGTTACTGATGTTGTTTGAGACAGGACCCCAGGCGGGCCTCGAACTCTAGTGTAGCTGACCCTGAACTCACCCTCCCCCTGCCTCAGCCTCCTGAGTGCTGAGATTACTGGCCTGAGGCATCACTCCCAGCAGTTCTTAACAACAATACGGGAGGCCCCGCTTCCCTTCCCAATTCAGGGATCTAAGATTGCCCTCTTTGATTTTTTTTATTCCTTTTAAACAAGCACAGTCTAATCAATTAAAAAGAAATCCCATCTGCACATTTATCTAACATCGAACAGTTTTTTTTCCTATATAAAAACACATACAATAAAAATAACATTTGAGTGAGTAGAGAAAGTCGCTATACACTAGGAAGTGGTTGAGTTTTCTTTATAAACAGAGGCAGAAATTGTGTTTTCCGGACTAAGTTCAACAGACATGTTTTATTTGAGCTGCTCCCTTATGTATGGGTTTGCAGAAATCCAATTTAATATTTTTAAACCACATTCCCAATTACTTGGGGTGGGGGGGCGGGTCTGTATTTCTTGATAACACACGTGAATGAAGTAAATGAGAGTAACCTGCGTACAGCAGGAGGAAGGAAGCCCCAGGAATTTCATTAACTCTAAGTTTATGTTTCTGAGAATTGACACTCTCTTAATTTCATGAGCTGAATGAGAAAAAGCCCACCAGGAGGTGTACACCTCGCATATGTATGTGTGCACACGGAAAGGAAACCCACGGATATGCCCCTGTGAGTGGGAAGCTAATGTACTCTCTAACAAGATCTCAGTAAAGATTTCTCATAAATTATGTTTATTGCGTGAAAATAAATAGAGAATGAGGTGCGAATTCTAAGTGTGCTGAGGGAATCACACCCACTTATTTTTTTTAAAGAGAGGAGGACATTTGCTTAAGGAATTTGATTATCTATTGATGGGTCATTTCTAAAACTAATAGCGAACGTTCATCTTCCATCACGGCTGATGTTTTAATGCTCTCCCGGATCTCCCACAGCTGCTCTCTTGGCTTCTGTCTCTGTGCAGATATGCAGCTCTCCAGTGCACTGAATAGCCTCAGTTCTGGATGGACACGCTGGCCTGTCTTGTTTACTGTCCTCCTGTCCTAGGGTGGGGCTTGGGCAGGGGACAGGGCTGAGGCAGGGCTGGGGCAGGGCTGGGGCAGGCTGGAGCAGGTGTCTGTGACAAGGGGCGGGGCTGATACAGGGATGGAGTGGGGCGGGATGGACAGGGATCTTCCCCACATGTCTATATGGAAGCCTCCTTACTCAGAACTCCTTCTCCTTTCTATGCTACGATGGTTAATAATAATGGTCAACAGTGTTAGAATTACCTCGGAGACAAGCAACTCTTGTTTTGAGACTAGGTTAATAGAGGTGGAAAGAGGTCAGGGAGATGGTTCAGCAGATAAACACACCTGCCAGCCAGCCTGATCGGAGTTCGATCCCAACACCCACATTGTGAAAGGAAAAAAAATTAACTCCCATAACTTGTTCCCTGAGTTACACACACACACACACACACACACACACACACACACACACTAAATCAATAGGGGAAAACAGAGGTGTGAAGACCTATCCACAACCACTGGGTTGGCACCCCAGACAAACAACAGAGGAAGCGAGTTGAACGCCAGCGTTCTTCTCTGCTCCCTGGTTGTGGACAAGTGTGAGCAGCCGCCCCACGCTCCTGCTGCCATGCCTTCCCGCTGCGATGGACTGTGTACCTTCCAACTGTGAGCCAGAAGAAACCTTTCCTTCTTCAAGTTGCTTTTGTCTGGTTTCATCACAGCAATGAGAAAGTGATCAATGCATCTGTATTCCTTTACCGGGAGGTCTGAAAGTGTCTTCATTCCTGTTCTTAATACGAGATCACTCTGATTCCCCCAAACTCTCTCCCATGAGTTCTCCCAAACTCTTCTCCCATCACGAACGGCAGCCTCTGTCCCCTTGACTCCCTCTGTGGTCTCTCTCTCTCTCTCTCTCTCTCTCTCTCTCTCTCTCTCTCTCTCTCTCTCTCTCTCTCTCTGAAGGCCAGGCATGGATGTTGGTTATCACTGTCTAACTTGGTTGAGACTGCATCTCTCAGTGAACATGGAGCTTACTCTCCCAGCTGACCCGCTTGGCCAGCAAGCTCCAAGGCTCCTCCTGTCTCCAGTGCTCAGCACTGAGTCCCACGCTGACTGTCACATGCCTCCGGGCGCAGCTTTTACATGGGGCCCTGGGGATTCAAACTCAGGCGAAGGCTTTGCCCGCTGAGCTGTCTCCCCGGCCCCATGGATTCTTTTCTCCTTTAGATCCCTGACTGAAGCCCAACAGGATGGAATGTTTACAATTTCAAATGCCAAGAAATGAAACGTCTTAGATATTTATGTGGAAATTGATTTATTAGTCTTTAGATAATTTTTGAGGAAAATTTGTTGGAAAAATTCATTGGTTTAGAAGGTAATTTTTGGACTTCGGGGCACATCACAGGAAAATATTATGAGTTTGGAAGATGTTTTGAACTTCACACTGACTGGGGAATTTCAATTTGAGGCAGGATGCAGAACTCATTTTGATGGATGGCTGTGAGGGTCTGCACATTTGGGGAACAAATTGGAAAGCGGCTGATGGCTGGCCACTGCCTGTGCACATGCAGTCCTCCCTGGAGCAAGCCCCTCCTCCTTCTTCCTTTGCTAGCCTTACCTTTCAGGCTACCCTGTCCCCCTCCTCCTCTCTTTCATCCCATCTTTTCTGTTTCTCCCTATAAATGTAATGTCCGAAAATCATCAATTAATCTGTTCTCTAAAAGCTATTCCCAGTCTTACACAGCGAGTCTTTGGGAATGAAGCCTTTAAGTAGGAAGGTAGCTTTTTGCATTATGATAACATGTTGGCTTTGTTAGAAAGAGAGTTTTAGAATAACAACATGTATTTCCCATATGGCTAAGAATTCACAGCTGTGTCGTGGCAAGGCAGAGTTGGGAGGGGCAGGCTGTAGCTAGGCAGGGGGCAGAGGCAGGGCTGGGGTGGTAGGGGTGGGTGGGACATGGGTATGGCCAGGCAGAGTGGGGTAAGAAGTAGACTGAGCTTCTGAGATGTTTTCTACAGTCCAAATGAGACCTGAGTTCCCGCCTGTATTTCTGTTCTCTGTTTCCACCTCTCATTAGGAGAAGCATGTCTAAAGCAGCAGTTCTCACTTGTAGGTTGCAACTACTTGGCGGGGAGGTGGCCATGACCCTTTCACAGGGGTCACCTAAGACAATCACTGTCGGAAAACATGAATATTTACATTACAGTTCACAACAGTAGCCAAGTTAAAGTTTAAATGTAGCAACATGGTTGGGGGTCACCACGGCATGAGGAAGTGTAGAGACAGCACCGGCAGCTGTGCCTCTTTGGGTCCAGTCTGTCTTCTACTTACTCTGTCAAATGTGAACAGTGACGTCACCTCTTCAACTCAGTACTAAGGAAACACACACACACACACACAGATACACTAGTGTGATGGCACTGGCAGTGTCACAGCTTAGCTATTGTTTGTGAAGATAAACAACATTTCCACATCCCTATAATCCAGGTTCTTAGGAAACTAAGGCAGAAGGATCTAAAAATGCAAGGCTAACCTGGGCTATCTGGAGAAACTCTGTCTCAAACGTCTGACAAAAAAAAAATCAAACAAAACAAACAATTCTTTATAACTTGTGTATTTGGGGCCAGAGTTGACCAACCTCAGTGTCCATAACCAATAATTTAAAGTTAAACAATACATGTGGGCTTTCACTTGCTAGAGTGAAAATTATGGTTTTATTAAAATTCATTTAAAGCTTGTTAGAAGCAGACAGAGATACTATCTATGCCCGAATAATACCCTTTGAAACACAGTGTCTTTCTTGAAGACATGCTATCCTTTCTGCAAATTGAATTATTTGGCGATATTAACATTTTAATGAAGGAATTATCCCATTTTCGTATTTCTGAAGGAACTGATATTCAATTTCTGCTTCGTGTTAAGCATGTGATGAGTACTTAACATAGTTGAAAGTCTTGGTGAAAACTAATTTATGCTTAATTTTTCTGTGGAGACAGAAGCTGTGATGTGTTTACCTCCTTGTCTTTTCAGTGCCTGGATCTGTCTTTTGTAAATACAGCCCTAAGAGAGTAGTAATTGAGGGAGTGGTACCTTCCGCACGAGGCTTCCCAGCCACCCACGTGTTATGCAGAAGTCGGTTTTTGGAAAGTCTTGCTCAGTAGCGAGAGTCGCTGGCACCGGGCAGCTCAGTCCCTGTGATTCATGGGGAAGCCTGTCAGTGATTCTATACAGCCCACCAGTAAGCCTGTCTCGTCGGTGGAAATGAGGTTGAACCCAGGACAAATGGCCTCTGGAAGGGAACTGGACGCCGAAGCTAAATAGCTAAATAGCTCCAGACACCCCCCGAGGAAGAAAAATAAGATTTAAAGTGTTGTTATTAGAGAATACGATCTATAAATACAGTAGTATGTCCTCATACCCATGACAGATTTTGACAAATAAGAAAAAAATGTTTTGCTGATAGGAAAAAATGTGTGCGGAGTGTGTTTTACACCATCGAATGCCGCTGGTGCATTGAGAGATTGCAAGCCGGCTTGACTTGCGAGTTAATGGGGGTGAGCGGAGGAAGAAGGAAGGGCTGCCTGGGACTGGAGGGCCTGTTTGCCACAGGACATCTTCAGTGATGCCCGAACCGGGGGCCGGATGTCTCAACTGGTTCCCAGCTACTCCTGAGGAGGAGGGACCAGGTATCAGAGCGTGGGGCACTTGGGATTATTGAATACACTGAGGCAAATAGTCCGTGGATGAGCGAGAAGCTAATCACCCGAGAGAGAATGAAGAACGGTATTTCACAACAAATGGGCAGCCGTGGATGGGCATTGTGATAAGTGAAACAAGCCAGATACAAGGAGACAGGTAACTGCGCTCGCTCTCAGATGTGCAGATGAAAAGCTCTGCTCTCAAGCCCGGCCTGGCGGCAGATGCTGGAGGATCGGGAGTTCAAGGTCATTGTCAGTTACATAGCAAGTCCACGGCTGGCCTGGTGTGTTATTTACCTATCTAATTGCTCCGATGGCGCAGTACCATGACGTAAGTAACTTAAGGGAGGAAAGATGTGTTTATTTAAACTCACAGTCTGAGGATAGGGCACTCACGGCGGGGAAAGCGTGGCAGCCGGAGCTGCCCACTCTTCAACCACAGTCGGGAAGCAAAGGATGATGGGTATTGGCGCTCAGCTCAGTTTTCCATTTTCACCCAGCCCAGAATTCCAGCCCCTGAGAGTGTCTGGCAGGCTTTTCCCTTCCCTTGGTGACAAGATACAAGCCATATTAGACCAGATTAAAGGTAAATAAAGGCAGGTTTATTAGGAGGAAGCTCTGTGTGTTCACTGACTCCACAGGGAGGTCGGTGGAGTCACGTGTCCGCACTAAAGCGAGGGAGTTTCATAGAGTTTGGGGTGATGTCGAGTCATCTAGGAGCTGGGATGGTGTCCGTGTATGTGTCCTGGGCGGGCACTCTTGGGTGGGTTGCGGAAATGCAGAGAGGAGCGCTAACTTTGTTAGCTTGGAGTTTTCTCCAAGCTGGCTGGGGAGTTTTCTCTGTGTGGGCGGGGCTGGGGAAGGAGGACAGATGGGGTTTCCCAGCTTATGCAGGGGCTGAGCAGCTGTTCCAGGCTAGCAGTGTCCTCCATAGTTAAGCAGTGTCTTTCTATTCCATTAACCTCATCTAAACAGTCCATCACAGGCCTGCCCCGAGATTTGTCTCCTAGGTGATTCTAGATCCCTTCAGGTTGACAATCAGTATGAGCGTTGCACCTGAGAGTACATCGAAAAAAATAATCACGGGCTGGCAATGTGGGTCAGTGGGTGATGGCACCTGCCACGGAGATTTACAACCTTCGGAATTAGAACTCAGGAAGAAACAACTCCTGCAAGTTCTCTTCTCAGCTCCATCAGCAACTATGGCAAGCTTGAACTATTGGAAGCGCCTGTAGCCCTAGCTTAAGGAGACTGGTGCCCTCTTCTAGGCTCCCAGGAGAGCGGTGTGCATGTATGCAGAGACAGACAGACAGACAGACAGACAGACAGAGACAGAGACACACAAAGAGACAGAGACAAAGAGATAGAGAAGAGAGAGGAAAGGAATAAATGGAACTTTAAAAATCAGCAAACAAAATGCAGAGGTTAGATTAAAGTAGAGGAGAATAGAAAAATGTTCACTATTTGCTGGGAACCGGAAGAAAAAGTAGAGAGAAGCTAGAAAACCAAAATAGATAGCTGAAGGGAATTAATTGAAATGTTTTAAATTACACTGAGGTAGCTAAGGCTCACAGTAACCTCTTTGTATGTGTGTGTGTGTGTGTGTGTGTGTGTGTCCGTGTGTATGTCCGTGTGTGTACGTTATTTCTTATTGTGTGTGTGTATGTGATGTGGACATTCTGTACCTGTGAAGGTC